>PVJC01026687.1:0-23847 GCA_004026665.1 Murina feae
GCGCGCGCCTCCGTACCTCTGTACTTTGCTTCCGCTGCTGCTCTGAGTCTCAGACTCTTCTCTGGTTGTAGGATTTTCACTCAGCCAGCCGTCCTGTGGGTGCGAGTGGTGTCCGTTGGTTCTTTTCGTGGTTTTTCTGAAATAGTTGTTCACAGCTGCATATACGGTGTTTACCCTATGCCGCCATCTTGTTTCTCCTAAATCCACATCTTTGGTTTGAAAACTGATTAGAAGCTCAGTGGCGGGAAGTTCAAAAGAAGGTGATGGACTCAGTGGTCTACCAAGCAGCCAGGAAGTCTGGACTGTACGTTGTTTAGCTGCCCCAAATCAGTATAGTTCTTTCAATGCAAGATTTATTTTTTATTTATAGTCACACTTAAAATTTTTAATCACAACTACATTTTGTCACATGCGTATCACATAGTTCTTTTTAAAAAAAAAATATTTTTATTGATTTCAGAGAAGGGAGAGGGAGAGAGAAAAACGTCAGTGATGAGAGAGAATCATGGGTCGGCTGCCTCCTGCACATCCCCTACTGGGAATGGAGCCTGCAACCCACGCATGTGCCCTGGACTGGAATCCAACCTGGAACCCTTCAGTCTGCAGGCTGACGCTCTGTCTACTGAGCAACACCGGCTGAGGCAGGGGTCTCACATAGTTCTTTTAAAAATAAATAAATAAATTTTTTAATTGATTTTTTACAGATAGTAAGGGAGAGAGATAGAGAGTTAGAAACATCAGTGAGAGAGAAACATCGATCAGCTGCCTCCTGCACACCTCCTGCTGGGGATGTGCCCACAACCAAGGTACATGCCCTTGACCGGAATCAAACCTGGGACCTTTCAGTCCGTAGGCCGACGCTCTATCCACTGAGCCAAACTCGTTACGGCTTCACATAGTTCTTGATGGCACCGACTTTGTTTCCTGCCTGTCATGTCAGTAAGTAGGTCCTACTTACCTGTTTTTCCTGAGTGACATGAGAATTAGGTGGGTTTTTTTATTCTTTTTTCTGGAGTGTTTTTAAAGGTGTGTATTAGTTTACTAGGGCTGTCCTAGAATGCCACTACCTGGGTGGCTTATATGACAGAAATGTATTGTCCCATGTTGTGGGGCCAGTCCAGGGTCCAGGTGACAGCAGGGTTGGTTTCTCCTGACACCTTTCTTCTTGGCTGCAAATAAATGCATTCTCCCCGTGCCTTCACCCCATCTTCCCTCTGCCTGCCTTTGTGGCCCTGGTATGTCCGAGAATTCGGTTTTTAATATTCATTTTGAAGTTGTGAGGACATCAGTCAGATGATGTTGGTGAACCGGTACCAGTTTATTGAAGCTCCTTACACGTCCAACGTGGTTCAGGGTTCCTATTCAGGGTTCGAGTTCTGAAGGAGGCCGCACACAAAATGAAGAGAGAGAGACTGGAAGAGAATCAATTTGGAAACTGGGGGACCAGGCGTGGCATCTTTCCTCTACCAGGGTAGACTGCCCACTGATGCCTGAGTCTCACCAGCCTTATTATTGAGTCTCTGAGAAAACAACAATATCCTTAGGCAGGAAATTCCAAGGAAGAATTTTACATGTAATTAACTGGTAGAGATTTGCTGTAATTAACAACGTTTCAACTTAAACAATGGGTGCATAGCTCTGACCTTTCAGAGCAACCAAAATAGGTTAAAAACAATTAGTTTCCAGCATAAAAACAATCAGTTTCCAGGACCAGTTCTTAAGAAGTCTCATGGTATCTTGTATCCATAGATACTTATTTTAGGAAAGAGAAGGTAAGGTCATTGATTTTTTTTTTTAAGGATCTGTGGAATAATCAGTATTTTCTTGTATCTCTTTGGGTACACCAATATGTACTTTTCTTCTGTCTATATTCTGCTACCTCTACTTTATCAAATCTAATAGAGTAATATGCAAATTAACCCTTACTTCATTATACCCAGAAACCATGCTCACAAGCCACACCCACCAACCAATCAGAAGCAAATATGCAAATTAACTAAGATGTCGGCAGCCACGGAGCTGGAGTTGCCCCGGGCAATGGAGCTCTACTCAAGGCTACAAAGTTTCCATTATAGAAGATAAACAAACCCCAGATACCTGCCGGGCTGTGACCTTGGGTTGCCAGGGGCAACCCAGGCTTCTAGCAGGGGTGGGGAGGGGAACCAAAGCAAAAAAGTTTCAATTATAGAAGTTAAATAAATCCCAGATACCTGCTTCCAGCCAGGCACCGCAGTAGGGACCTGAACCCTGAAGGCACTGTGGGCAGCCTGAAATGGCCCTCAGCCCCTCACCCAGGCTGGCCACACCCCCATGGGGTGAGGGTCCCCACGGGGGGGCTTGGCCAGCCTGCAAACAGCCATCAGCCCCTCACCCAGGCTGGCCAGGCACGCCAGCAGGTGGACATCCCCAGAGGGGTCCCAGACTGTGAGAGGTCACAGGCCGAGCTGAGGGACCCCCTCTCCCCTCAAGTGCACAAAATTTTGTGCACCGGGCCTCTAGTATGTAATATAAAGCCTCTAGTGTATCCTGCGAGTGTCTTATCACTCAGAGTAAGAGCGAACTTAATTAGTACTTGTTGTGGATTTTTTGAAATTGGGAAGGAAATGTATTTCGCCAGCAGGTCTGTGCTTTGTCTTTGCAGAGTTCTCGGACAGGTTTCCTGTGAACTTGTGTCTCCAAAACTCAACAGGGCGACAGAAGGTATACTCTTCTTTAACCTTGAGCTCTCTCAGATGGCTGCCCCGGCCTTTGAACCTGGCAGGTATTTGCATTTCCTTCTTACGTGGCTTTCGCCAGAGACGGGCGCAGCGGCCGGTGTTGCTCCGATGCCCTTTGTCCCATTACATGACGTCAGCCCATTCCTGTCTTCGCAGGCAGTCAGACCTCTTGGTGAAGCTGAATCGTCTCTTGGAAAGATGTCTAAGGAATTCGAAGTGTATAGACACTGAGTCTCTCTGTGTTGTTGCTGGTGAAAAGGTGGGGAGTAGGCCCAGAATTCCTGATTAGGATGAACAGTGTTGATTCAGGGATCCTTGTGTCTCTACAGGAATTCTCAGAGTTTCGGTCAACTTATTTTTATGTGGGTTCCCTTTAGTTCAGATGTTCCTGGGTGCCACCTCTAGAACTTAGTGTCATCTCTTTCTGAAGGGACAAAAAACATTGTGAAAATAGCATCTTGGATTTGTGTAAAAATGTCTTATTAATAAATGTAGGTTCACATGTAGCTGCCAAACCTGAGGTATCTCTTGGGAACTTCCAGCCCAGCCAGAGAACTGGTTTTTCATATATTTTTATTTTCTTATGTTATTTTAAATCAGTTGATGGAAGCAGGAAATGTTTTCCTTTTCGGATGAAGAACTGAATAACAGATTCAGTCCTTCGTCAGGATAGGCCACACAGTGAGCCAGTGGCAGGCTGGCATTGGAAATCTTGTGCATGATGGTATTAGAACTTTATTCTTGATTAGGGTATTTTGACCATATTTTTAAAAAAATATATTTTTTATTGATTTTAAAAGTAAGGGAGAGGGAAAGAGAGAGAAACACCCATGATGAGAGAGAATTATTGATCGGCTGCCTCCTGCATGTCCTCTACTGGAGACCAAGCTGGCATCCCGGGCATGTGCCCTTGACTGGTGTTGAACCCAGGATCTTTCAGTCCTCAGGCTGACACTCTATCCACTGAGCCAAACCAGCTAGGAGTTTTGACCATTTTTACTTCAGAAAAGTCCCTTAACCTTCCCATATTCCAAGCTTGAATGTGACAGTACTTGCATTACTTGCAGTGTTATAAATATTGTCAAGTAAAACCTAAGAGGGTGAGGTTTTTGAGTTAGGAGACACAATAAAGATATAATTAGGCTTGTTAGGGAAATTTTAGTATTAAATGTAGAATGGTTTGTATATTTTGAGCATATATTTTACTGTTGTCTGATGACTCATAGACGGGTGAACTAACTATTGGTATTTCAGATGTTGGTCTGACTTAACATTTTTCTAAATACAGTTTTATTGATAACAAGAGGAAGTAACCCTGTTTTAACAGCAAGAGAAAATTTGGCATATAGTGCTACTTTTAAATAGCCACTGGTTGTGATCAGTTAGGATTATTTTTGTTTTAAATTCCCATTCAGGTTTGGCAGATACGTGTGGACCTACATTTATTAAATCACGATGGAAATATTATTGATGCTGCCAGCATTGCTGCCATCGTAGCCTTGTGTCACTTCCGAAGACCTGACGTGTCTGTCCAAGGAGATGAAGTAACACTGGTAAGTGCTCACAATGTGAGCCATGCTCCTTTCAGTGAGTGAGTGAACATCCTCAGTGTGCAGGCAGCTTGTTGGTCAAGCTGGGGATGGAAATTAGGTAGATTCCAAAATTCGTTTGCAAGGCAAACACTACATATTGTCAGAATTGTCCTTGAAATTTCGTAAATATCCTCCATTACAGTGTCTCTTAGTAAAAGCACAGTGTAGCCTGGCTTTCTCGAATAGAGCTCGATGATGTCTGCCTTGAGCATAGAGGAAGTAGTTGTTTTACGTTTAGACCATACATGTGAAAAATACACGAGTCTCAGCACAGTGATATGCTTGTGTTTACTTTGTGGCAAAGTCCATCAGAAATATCTGTAAGGCTTGTTCTGACTTACTGCTAGGCTCCACCCTCAGAGGAGGATGAGGCAGAACCTAGGGTGGTGCACTGCTATCAGCTTCCAGGTGAGACTGATGCTACTGGCCCAAGGACCACATTTTGAAAAGTACTGTTGAGTATGTCCATTTTAATTTATGTTAATTACATGCGAGTAGTGAAAGTGCCTGGGGCGGTAATTTGAGCCCTGGAGTTACAAAAGGGAACATCAGAGGCCCAGCTTCTCCAAGCAGTCATTCATGATGCTGCTCAGGCATTAGAGGGAAGCAGACTCCTTAAAGACTTCGAGGTAGGGACAACAGAGACGTGGTCTTTAGAGGAGGGAGATGGTATAAAGAAGTAAAAACAGGAGTGGTTAGTAGACAAAAAAAGGTATCAATTAAAAATACCATAGAGGGGATTAAAAGTGGTGGCAGAGTAAGTGAATACTGCACAGACAAGCTCCCAGGACCAAACTGGAATTGCAACTAAAATGCAGAAAACTTCCTGAATAATCAATGGAAGACTTCTAGGAGAGAACCCTGATGCCCGAGAACCAAAAGTAGAGATTGCATAGAGACTGATAGGAGAGGCAGATGAGAAAGGGCTGGCACGGCATCCACAGACAGCAACTGAAGTTCCTGGGAGATGCCTCAGTCGTGGGGGGGAGCCATTGAGAACTCGGGGATCTAATCCCCAAGCTGGTCCCCCCAGTAAAGAGCCTCAGCTGAGAAGGTAACCATATAACATCTGGCTGTAAAAAGCAGTGAGGTTGCTGTCTGCCAGGGAGTGACGGCTGAAAATTCAGGCACCCTCTTAAAGGGCCAACGCACAAAATTCCCTGTGGAGCCACCCACCTTGTGCTCCAGCAGAGGGAGGGCAGAGTGGACTGGAGTTCTGTGAGCAGAAGCCAGGATTGAGGACTCCAGGGTTAGACCTCAGAAAGCAGACAACTCCCAGTTTCCTGGGCTGAGTCATTCTCTCATGTAGCACAGGTCATCTTTCCCACAAGATGTCTGCCTTGCCTGGAGGGAAAACACCTTGCCCTGAGGCCACTTAAGAGACTAAAAGTAACAGTTAGCCTCTAGGCAGAAGTAACTGCTCCACCCTGTTGAAAAAACAAACTTGCCACACCTGAGGATGATTGCTTGGTGGCAATTCAAGTTAGAATCCTATCAGTCTGTAGGCAGAGGCAGTCTCTGGGGGCTTTGAGTCTTTGCCTGATCTAATTAGTCAGAATCAGTGTTTGACACTGTCCTGCACTAGAGATTGAGAGGCATAGAAGATCTACCTAATAATACATACATGTCACAAACCCAAACAAAACAGCCAAAAGGCGGTTGGAAATAAAGAGTGACATAACACAAATAAAGAACACAATGGAAGGAATACACAGCAAATAAGGGGAAGCTGAGGATTGAATCAGTGAATTAGAAACAGGGTTGAAAAAAATCAGAACCAAAAAGAAAAAACAATTAAAAAACCAGGGGACAGCTTAAGGGAGCTGTGGGACAATGTGAAACGTAACAGTATTAGAATAGCAGGTGTGCTGGAAGAAGCAGAAAGGGAGGATGGGATAGAGAACTTGTTTGAAGAAGTACTGGCAGAAAACTTCTCTAACCTGGTAAAGAAAAAAGTCATACAAGTTCAGGAGGCACAGAGAACCCCAAGAAGAAGAACCTAACAGGCCCATGCCAGACACATCATAATTAAAATGCCAAAAATTAAAGACGGAGAATCAAAGGCACCAAGAGCAAAACAAACAGAGAGTTATTGCTGGTGGTAATATAAAATGGTACAGCTATGATGGAAAAGGTTGGCTGTTTCTTAAAAAGCAAAGTGTAAACGTAGAGAGCCCAGAAATTCCATGCCTAGAAATCTACTCAAGAGGAAGGAAAGGAAAGTACGTTCACTCAAAGACTTTATGTGAATGTTCATAGAGTATTTGTAATAGCCCCAAAGCTGGTAACAATCCAGATGTTTATCACTGGAGAATGGGGAAACAGAATGTGGTCTGTCCGTACCATGGACTGCAATTCAGCAGTAAAAAGCACCAAGCTGCTGATACATACTGCAGGATGGGTGAAGCGTGCTAAGCTGGAAGGAGGCAAATGGGAAAGACTAGAAGTTGTTTGATTCCATTTAGAGGGAATGCCCAGAAAAGGTGGATTTATAGAGACAGAAAGCAGATGGTTGGTTGCTTGGGCCTGGGAGTGAGAATTGACTGCAAACAAGCTCAAGGAAGGTTGCAGAGGAAGGGTCGTCATGGAAATGTTAAAAAATTGGATTGTGGTGATGGTTACATAACAGTAAATGTATTAAAAATGTACTAAACGTGAATCCTATCCTGATGAGTAGGCTTATGGTATGTAAAATATACCTCAATATAGCTTTTTGACAAATGCATAGTTTGAAGGAACATGAGTGACAAAGGCAGAGAGGTAATTGTAAAGGTTATTTAAGTGCTCATTGAGGGTTGAGGGAAGTTCATTTTTTATTTTGCTGTTTGATGTACAAGGTGACTTTTGTATGTTCATGACTTTCCTTTTCAAACAGTACACTCCAGAGGAGCGGGATCCTGTCCCGTTGAGCATCCACCACATGCCCATCTGCGTCAGCTTCGCCTTCTTCCAGCAAGGGTGAGTCTCCTCCTCGCGTGGGCCAGAGTGAGCAGCGCGGCTGGGAAGTGAGCGGTGGGCAAATGAGTCCACCCTCCTTCGTACTGCGCACCTCCCAGTCCACAAAGAACTGTGCTTTCCTCACTTTGGCGCTTTCTTAGAAGAGCTGTAGTTGGCAAAGAGCTTTCTCCATAGAAGAGACATTTTTACTACCACGCGGTAAATGCTTGTTTCTTGGAGATGTGCAGGTGTTTAGAGGACTTTATGGTCAGCTCTGATCTGGGGAAGTTCGGGGAGAATTGGGATTATGGAAGCAGGACTTTTGAACGCCGTTCAATGGGGGCGTTGTTCTAGGAGCAGGCATGGGAATGGTTCTCGCCTGGGAAAGCCGGCTCCTTCACCTCCCAGTTTCCTCACAGCTCCCTGCGCTTCTCCCACGGCAGCAGACCTGGGGGCCGGGGCCGGGGCCGTGCCGGTGCCGGTGCCGTCACATGAAAGCCTGGGCCTCACATCTTTCAGAAGCAAAGGGAGGAATACATATTTTAACAGTTTCACGAATAAGAACCAGAGGAAAGCTTTCAGCCTCCGGTCGTTGTAGTGTAGAGTTTCAAGCAGAAATAACGTGAGTCATATATGCAATTTAAATTTTCTCCGACATTAAAAAGGTAAAAGGTAAATGTAATTTTTACATATTTAATTTTACTTAATATACCTAAGGTATTACTTTACTTTAATATGTAATCATTACTTACATTTCTTCACGAGATTTTATTTCTACTAAATCTTCAAAGCTAGTATTGTGCACTTAGCTTGGACTCACCACATTTGAAGGGTTCAGCCAACAAGTGACCGAGGCCACCATTTAGACATACAGAAGAGTGTTTTCTAAATGAGCCATTATCAGAACCTGGAAGACGCTCAGAGCACAAGCCATTAAGGAGACTCTAAGATTAACCAGATATCAAGTTTTACTAATGAGCCACAAGCTGCTTATCCAAGTGATAGCATTAGGTTTTGATTGTATATTATTTAAATAGAAAACTACTATGAACTTGATTTTACTGTGATAGCACTATACACATAGCATTACTTTGGATCCATAAAAACAGAAATTCTCTTGTATCTTTTCCTAATAAAGTGCCTCAAATTCACAGGCTTAGGCCTTTGCTGTGTTGACTTTATTAATGTCATCTGTAAAAAATATCCATTATCTTAAAACTGACATGATTTGGCCCTAACCAATGTGGCTCAGTGGATACAGTGTCGGCCTGCGGACTGAAGGGTCCCAGGTTTGATTCCGGTCAAGGGCATGCACCTTGGTTGTGGGCACATCCCCAGTGGGAGGTGTGCAGGAGGCAGCTGATCAATGTTTCTCTCTCATTGATGTTTCTAACTCTCTATCCCTCTCCCTTCCTCTCTGTGAAAAATCAACAAAATATATTTTTTTAAAAATCTTTATAAAAAAGGTGACGTGATTTGTTGAGGGCTGTTCGACGTCCCTTTCAGAGCGTTTTTGCTGGCGGACCCCAGCGAGCGAGAGGAGCGCGTCATGGACGGCTTGCTGGTGATCGCCGTCAACAAGCACCGCGAGATCTGCACCATCCAGTCCAGCGGCGGGATGCCGCTGCTCAGCGAGCAGGGGAGTGCCGTGGGGAGCCCCGTTCAGCAGCTTTCTCTTTCTCTAGCTGAAATCCAGCAAGGGCACTGCCAGTGATGCATCTCAGGGCTTGGAATCTGGGTCAGAGCTGTCATCACCTGTTGGGGAGACTAGTTACCTTCTGTCTTCCCTCTGCACCCACGTAGGGCCTCCCGAGTCTAACCTCTCCAGGTACACACTGTGCTTTGCAGTGAAGAAAGAGGTTCCTATTTCTATAAAGAATGGGAAGAAGCAGGTCGCAAAGCCACTTCCATCAGATTCCCACGGGCTTTTGGAAAGGAGGTTGTCAGGTACCGCAGGTGCAGGTGCTCGAGCACGGTCTGCTTGGTTGGCCCTCCAGCTCTGCGTCAGATTGGCCGTGGCGAATGATTTCCTATCTTCATGCCTCCGCCTCTTCACCTGTAAAATAGGGCGTAAGTCCCTAGTGACCCCTGATGGGAGAAGAATATGAAGGAAGTAGGTGTGTGACCCTGTAGCACACGGTAGGTGAACAGTACATGTCAGTTTTCTCGTCACTGCTGTTCCCAGCTCCCTGTCTCCAGACGCACATCCGTCAGGCCCAGACGCCCGAGAACCTTGCTTTCTGAAAACGGGATGCTCTGCGGCGAGGCATGCTGTGTGGCCCAGAGCTGTGGCTCACCCACAGAGGCTGTCAGTGCAGCCGCATGCGTGTGTCCTGGCCTTTCCTGGGGTCTGTTAGTGCCGCGGGAATGCTTTTGCGTCTGTTTGCTTAATGTGAGAGTCCTTCAAATATTCTAAAATAGCTCTCACAACTTGCTTTATTTTATGTCTATGTTATTTTTATATTTGGAAACAAAGGCAGGTTTAAGTTGTAAGTTAGAAAACTAACCTTGTTCTTAGTTTTGTTAGAGAAAGCTATTTGGTTTGTTATCTTTAAATAGCAGCTCGTTTTTATAAACAGGTTTTAAGATGCAGTAAAATAGCTGGTGTGAAAGTAGCGGAAATTACAGAGCTAATCCAGAAGGCTTTGGAGAATGACCAGAAAGTTCGGTGAGTCTGATTCTGTTAGAACCAAATGGTCTTTTTATAGACTTTTCTGTTAAGGATTTTTCTTGCACAGGGGTAACCACACACTGGGATCTTTCCTTATCTGTTAATCTCAGTTGAATATACTAAATGCTTTTGGAAAGTTGACTGAACTGTTGGTTGTACTGTATTCCAACTTAAACAATCTGTACTGAAAAGCCACATGTTTTTCTTTAAAAAAAAAAAATTAACATGTTCTTAGGAAAAGGAGTCTGGTAACAAAAATTAACTGAAAGGACACAGGTGACATGACGCAGGACCTGTAGGCCAGCATGAGTGTCTTCTGCAGCGCAGGAGGTTAGTGCCCGCCTGTGTGGCTGGTGTGAGGCTTCAAAGTAACTTACTTTACGCTCTCTGCAAGTGCCCAGCACATGGTTCAATACTTGGTAATTACAGGAACTTGTATTACGTCTCTTGATAGGCATAATAATTGGTGAGGTTAAGTTAGTCAAACAACTATTCCAGAATTTCTCACCAAAGGCTAAAATAGTTAATTTCTTTCCTTTTTTGTCTTCTCGTCCATCTATCATGCACCCCATCTCCTTTCTCCCCCCCAAATACCACACACAGGAAAGAAGGTGGGAAGTTTGGCTTTGCAGAGTCTATAGCCAAACAAAGGATCACAGCATTTAGAATGGAAAAGGCCCCTGTTGACACCTCTGACGTCGAGGAGAAAGCAGAAGAAGTCCTTGCTGCAGCGGATCCTCCTCCAGACGTGTATCTTTACTGGGTGCCGGGGTTTGCTTTTCCAGTAGCAGCAAGATTCACTCCACTGCGGCCTTCTCAGGCTGGGGTACATACTGACATTTCTCTGAAACACTGTACTTTGTTAGAAAAAACATTTAAGATACCAGATAGCGAAGAGTCAGTAAGTTGATGGTCTAATGTCCACCTTCTCTTTAGCTATCAACAAAATGCAGAAAATTCTCTAACCAATTTATAGTGTTTCATTTTCTTTTGAAAAATTAGTCTTTAATCTCAATGGCACAGTCAAGCACGCTACACTATTACACATTGTTGTTGGACTTTTTTTCTACATTCACCAAATTTATTAGTGTACAGCTAAATGCTCAGAGCCAGTCTCTTGATGTTTCTCACCATTATGTCCATAACAATCTTGAGTTACGTTTTTTCTTCATTGTTCAGCCACCCATAGTATAGCTACTAGTAAATTTCTTCTCCTGAGATTTTGAGGCACAATTCTGTCTTAAGAAGAAAACTTCCTTTAACTGTTAAGTGTTTCTAAACCTGTGCTCTGGACTCCTGGAACTGCCCAGATTGGAGAAGGAGTGGAGAATTCCTGGGGTGACCTTGAAGATTCTGAAAAGGAAGGTGAGGATGAAGGCGGCAGCGATGAGGCCATCATTCTCGACGGAGTGAGGACGGACGTGGGAATGGAAGTCTCCAGTACTGGAACCCAAGGTGGGTGGTACTTTATGGCTTTTATTATTAGACTAGAGGCCCGATGCATGAAAATTATGAAAGTGTAGGCCTTCCTTTCCCCAGCTGCCGGCACCAGCTTCCCTCTGGGACCTGGGCTTCATCGGGAATGACATCTGGTCTAATTAGCATATTACCCTTTTATTATTAAAGACTAGGGGCCCGGTGCACAAAAATTTGTGCACTGGGGGTGGGGGGTCCCTCAGCCCGGCCTGTGCCCTCTCACAGTCTGGGACCCCTCGGGGAATGTCCACCTGCTGGCGTGCCTAGCCAGCCTGGGTGAGGGGCTAAAGGCCATTTTCAGGCTGCCCACAGGTCCCAATGACGCAAGGTCCCAGCAAGGCTGGCTGGAATCAGGTTTCTGGGGTTTATTTATCTTCTACAATTGAAACATTTTTACCTTAAGCAGAGGCCCAGCTGGCCTAGGCAGGCAGTTGCAACGGAAGCCTCCTGTTTACTCTAGCTCCGTGGCTGCTGGCCTCCATCTTGGCTGGGTTAATTTGCATACAGCCACTCTGATTGGCTGGGAGGTGTGGTTTGGCTGGTGGCTGTGGCTTAGGTGTCTTGGAGTGACTGTCAATTTGCATATTACTCTTTTATTATATTAGATATTGTGTAGACATGTAAATTATATATGTAGTTATATGTGAATAGAATCTGTCCTTATATTTATATTATAGGCCCAGCGCAAGAATTCGTGCGTGGGTGGGGTCTGGCAGGCCCAGCCCCAATCAGGGTAGATTGGGGCTGGGCCTGTCAGGTGGAGGAGATGGTAGGAGGTTGGCCGGCCGCCTGCCCCAATTGGGGCTGATTGGGGCGGGCCAGCTGGGGGGAGGGGCTGTGGGTGGTTGTCCGGCTAGCCCTGCCCCTGATCAGGGTTGGGGGACAATCTGGGGTGGAGCTGGGAGAGGGAGGGACTGTAGGAGGTTGGCTGCCCAGCCCTGCCCCCTATTGGGGTGGGGGTGTGTGATCAGGGGCGGGCCTGCCAAGGGGGCTGTGGGCCTATCATGGTGGGGCAGGCTGATTGGGGACTGGGGGAGGAAGGGGGCATTTGGCCGGCCAGTCCCGCTCTTGATTGGGATGGGAGAGTCCAATCAGGGGTGGGCTGGCAGGAGGGAGGGGTTGCAAGGTTGGCCGGCTGGCCCCACCCCCTAATCAGGCCGGTTTGCTAGTCACAGTGGGTGTTATAGCTATCAGTCATTATGGCCCTTACGGTCACTGTCTTTTTATATGTACTAGAGGCCCGGTGCACAAAAATCTGTGCACTCCGGGGAGGGGTCCCTCAGTCCAGCCTGTGCCCTCTCACAGTCTGGGACCCCTTGGGGGATGTCCACCTGCAGGCTTAGGCCTGTTCCCCAGGGTATCGAGCCTAAGCTGCAGTCATAGTGTTGCTGAGGAGGTGGAAGAGGCTCCAACCACCACTGCTGTGCTGGCAGCCATCAGCCTGGCTTGTGGCTGAGCAGAGCTCCCCCTCTGGGAGCGCACTGACCACTGGGGGGCAGCTCCTGCATTGAGCGTCTGCCCCCTGGTGCTCAGTGTGTCATAGTGACCCGTCATTCCCAGTCATTCTGCTGTTAGGGTCAATTTGCATATTACCCTTTTATTTTATAGGATAGATTAGTAGTTCCTATTTTTAGAGGAACTGAATTTCAACTAAACTGTTGCAGCTAACTGCACTATTAACTCCAATTTTTTTCTAAAGGAATATGCTTATGTTTGTGGCGTGGTGGTAGCTCTTTGGTATGTAAATGTAGTTGCATTTTTAATGTTTTGTTCTTTTTTCTTTTATGTATACCTATCTGGGCCAGTTTTAAGGAGATTTCTTAAGATCTTATTCCGGCATGCTAATTTTTCTTTGTAGTTCTTAAGAGTGAAACATAAAGCTTATAACATTAGTGCATTCAAATAGAACTTTCTGCAGTACCAGAAATGTTCTACATCTACACTGTCTAATATAGCAGGTCCACTAGCCACCCACATGCAGCTGTTGAGCACAGAAATGTGGCTTGTGTGACTGAGGAACTGAAATCTAAATTTTACTTATTTTTTGGTTAATCTGCACCTGAGGATATATTTTTCTATTGATTCTTAGTGGAAGTGAGGGAGAGAGAAACAGAGACATAGATGTAAAAGAGACATCGATTGGTTGCTTCCAGCACCAGCCCCGACTGGGGCTGAGGATCAGACTTGCAACCCAGGTTTGTGCCCTTGGCCGGGGATGGAACCCTCAACCCTTTAGTGCAAGGGCCAGCGTTCTAAGCACTGACTTGTCGGCCAGGGCTGAGTTCTAACATTTAATTCTGGCTCCCACATTGGTACAAAATCCTAGAGGTACCTGGAAAACGTGTAGTCCTAGGTGTTTCTTGCATTCTGAAATACATACAACTGGAGAAATTGTTTTTACCTGTGGGTGTTTTTTCTTTCAAGAAAACTAACTTCTTGCTTGGCCCACACTAAAAATAATCACGAGTTGTTTTTTTATGTAGGAAAAACAAATCATATGAGGAAAAACCTAGGCATTAGGTGGGCAGGGAACTAAAGGATGCACTTACAGCGACTGTGATGCACAGGCCTGCCTGCCTTTGAGGAATTTAGTGCCTGTGAACATGACTGATCTTGCTGGGGTTTTGTAGACAAAACATCCCCATTGATTGGGACCTTTATTCACTGTCCCAGGGGTCACTTTGTTTGACATCACTCTTCCAGAGCTTGGTCCGGATATTTATTTACTACTAGAGGCCTGGTGCATGAAATTCGTGCACTCAAGGGAGTCCCTCAGTCTGGCCTGTGCCCTCTTGCAGTCCGGGAGCCCTCAGGAGAGCGGGCCTAAGCTGGCAGTTGGACATTTTTAGCACTGCTGCAGAGGCAGGAGAGGTTCTCACCACCCCCGCTGTGCTTCTGGCTGAGCGGCACTCGTGATGAGCACCTGCCCCCTGGTGGTCAGTGTGCATCATTGCTACTGGTTCTGCCATTTGGTCAATTTGCATATTAACCTTTTATTATATAGGAGATATTTACAGCATATAAGCTGCTTCCACGTGGAACCATGAATGAAGTTTTAGACTTTCCATGTAATTGCATATACATCAACCATTCTTTAATGCTGCATGTTACTAGTTGGTTTAGTTATTCCCTTATTGGTAAACTGTTTCAGTGCTACAATGAGCATCCTTTCGTATGTCCCTTTATATATTTTTGAACTGTTTTTCTAAGATTGATAACACTAACTGCTAGAACACTTAATTGCTAGCTTCAAGAGTATTTTTAGGGAGGACAGAGCAGGTAAAGCCTTTCTAAAGCATATAAACAAAGTGAGAAACTAACTGAAAACTCAAAACATAGACCTGGTATACCAACAGCCAACTGGGAAAAGGGATAATTACATTATATATCATTCATGAAGGCTCAGGAAAAATACAAAGTAATTCTCACCTATAAGTGGTCAGTTACATATGCCAACCCTGGTAGTAATGAAGGAAACGAATGCAAAGCAGAAAGATGAGAGCATTTTTGGACTGCTGTATTGGGCAATATTAAAAACCAGAGGCCCGGTGCACAAATGTGTGCACAGGTGGGGTCCCTCTGGGTGGCCTGCAGGGGTCAGGACTAGACCTGCAGTCCAGTCCAATGCCACCTGCAGCTCCTGTTCCCCCGCCTCACTGTGCCTGCGGCGGGCTCACGCCCAATCAGTCCTGATCAGGAGCAGCTCATGCTGCCCCAGCAGTGCTCACCAGCCATTAGCCCTGCATCGGGTGCCCTCCCAAGGAGAGTGGCCTATGGGATCAGGTTGAAACCAGCTCTCCAACTTCCCCCAAGAGTAAGGTGACCAGACGTCCTGCTTTTGGCGGGACAGTCCCAATTTGTAAGATTGTCCCGCGTCGTGGCATTTTTAAAGTCCCAATTACTCTTTGTAATACTTTAATAATAAAAGAATGGTGTACCGCTTTAAATCTGGTCACCTTACCCAAGAGGTCCCAGATTGTGAGAGGGCACAAGCCAGGCTGAGGGACTCCACTGGTGCACAATCGGGGCCAGGGAGGGACTGCAGGGGGCTCCAGAGCATGTCCAACCTGTCTCAGTCCCAATCGGCCAGACCCCAACAGCAAGCTAACCTACCAGTCAAAGCGTCTTCCCCCTGGTGGTCAGTGCATGTCATAGCAACTGGGCGACCAGTTGATTGCCCCCTGGTGGTCAGTGTACATCCTAGTGAGCGGCTGAGTGGCCTTAGCATGTCATTAGCATATTACACTTTGATTGGTTGAACAATTGGATGACTGGACACTTAGCATATTAGGCTTTTATTATATTAAAAATACCAGCTTTGGCAACGTTGTATGGGAAAGTGGGTTCTTCATAGACTATTTCTTGGAATGTAAATTGGAACTATTTATGGAGGCTTTGGCAGTATCTTTTGGGATGTATATATACCTTTTGGTCCAACAACTGTTTCTAGGTATTTCTTTTAGTGTTTATAATAGGGAGAAATGAAAAATGTAGATCTCCAAAATCAGCAAATTCTAAGATAAATTGTGGTACCGTATAGAGTGGCACAAGCACTTTGATGGCATCTTGAGTTGTTTCCAAATTGGTTCTACAAGGTGATGTATACACACACACATGTATCTATAGACTTCCCCTCGCTTTTCTATTATGAATGTACTGAGTGGTGATGTAATTAAAGACATGCTCGGGGAATTGAGCACATGCCGTTTCAAAGCTCCAAGACGTTACCTGAGGGAAGGAAAGAACCAAGCAGGCCTGGCAGCCCGCACCAGCCCAGGCCGGGCTCTGGTTGCATGAACAGTTTCAGAATCGCTGCCACGGAAACTTTCAGAGGTCACTGAGGGTTTGCTTCCAGACCTTCACAATACAGCAATGAATAGTGTACACACCTTAATTTAACTGACTGCTCAAAAATGCTAGCCATCCCCTGAGCCCGTAGGAGAAACAGCCTTTCTGAATACAGTGAAATTAGGTGTGCATGTACTTACACTGCTTCCTGAACACTTTCTTAAAGAGGCCCCTATCGTGCTGTCAGACAGTGAGGAAGAAGAAACGATCATTTTAGAACCAGAGAAGAACCCGAAGAAAATAAGGTAACAGTTTCTGGTTTATTTCTCTGGTTTTATTCTCCTCTTACCCACTGTAAACGAAGAGACGTCTCTTTCTCATTAGAAATCTAGCTATTCTTTGGTTTCTTAACTTGAAGTCTGTAAACATTAGGAACTAATTAATTCTATAGAATTGTTTGGGTGCCTTTCAAAGTCACTATTTTACTGTCATAGTTGGCAAATGTTATGTCCTACTGAAAAAAAGTAAGGCCTCCTATTTTTGTGATCAAGAATTTAACAAACACAGTGGAATGAATCAGCTTCTAGTATTAGTGCTTTTTGTAAACTCTTAATTGACTTTATTCACAGAACACAGACCATCAGTGCAAAACAAGAAAAAGCACCAAGTACACCACCAGTGAAGAAGAGAAGAAAGAAGAGAACTGCAAAGTAGAGTTCCCGTGGTTGTATTTGTGTACAGAACTATTAAAAGGATATTTATTTAAGTGCTAGCAACCTGGAACATTTTTTATTCACAAATCCATTATAAAATCATTTCCTTCGTTTTTACATTATGCTCTTGGTAAACTTTCTGGAAAACTTAACGGGTTTTAAATAACTGCCACATCAGCCGTTGCAGGTGGGCGAGGAGGGGGGGCCTTTCCTGGTGTGCACCAGGGACCACGACTGGTCAGCAAGCAGGTCCACTCCGAGCACTGGGGTTATGTGGGCCAGCACGTGGTCGGATGCTCAGGAAGTGAATGTCAGAACTACTGTCTGTTTTCCTGAAACTATAAGGTAGCTGAAGTCTTAAATTTTAGGAGAACCTTTTCCAGTCCCCATAGGAGAAATTAACTTTTCTGTGAAACCCTGAATCAATTTTTTACCTCAAATTAAATTTGACTTACAAACTAAGTTTTCCAAATCAATTTATTAATTCTTATTCTTCTTATCCTGACAGCTGGCATCATTAATACTTTAACAAAACCACTCATAATCAGCCACATATCTAAGATATGCTAATACATGTACAAAAGATATACAAATTAAAACCATTAAAAAGGAATAGAGACCATAATTTGTATTGGACCATAACTTTTGTATTCAGAAGTGATTGTAAAGTTAAAACTTTAAAAACTGTACACCATATATGTTGATTTAACTCTTAGAAAACAGTCAGTCTTTCACTGTTACACATGTAGTGTCTCTGGTGGGATGAGGAGGGAAACACCATGATACCTGTAAGCAGGAAAAACCACTTTTAGTAAATGTTCACTGAGTGAAGGAATATACTAGGAACTCAAAAATGCTATTTCTGCCTAAGTAAGCAAATGATTACACTACACACACACACACACGCGCCTTCCTCTTCTCCCTCAGATACAGGACGGACACAGGCCCTAAGGAGGCTATGCCCACTCGAGGACCCTTTCACAAAGGTCGAATGCCAGGGATCTCAGAACCAGCTCCTTTAGATCATGTGCCCTAGCTGGTTTGGCTCAGTGGATAGAGCGTTGGCCTGCTCTGAAGGGTCATGGGTTCAGTTCCAGTTAAGTGCATGTGCCTCGGTTACTGGCTCAGTCCTGGCCCATGTGCCTCACATCAATGTTTCGCTCCATCTCTCCCCCGCCCTTTGACTCTCTAAAAACCATGGATAAAATATCCTCTGGTGATGATTAACAACAAGGTTTGGCTCAGTGGATAGAGTGTTGGTCTATGGACTGAAGGGTCCTAGGCTCGATTCTGGTCAAGGGCACATGCCTGGAATGGCGCTCAATCCCCAGTGGGGGGTGTGCCGGAGGCAGCCGATCCATGATTCTCTCTCATCATCGATGTTTCTTTCTCTCCCTGTCCATCTCCCTCTCTGAAATCAATAAAAATACATGAAAAGAAATTCCAATGTGAAGTCTTACTTGGAGTGTTTGTACTTCTCTCTGATGGACTGCTGCGCGTGCTGCGGCGCTCTGAGGTAGGTCTGGTGCAGGTCCAGGAGACAGGGCTTCAGACTCGCCAGGGTGTAGCCAGTCTTCTGGGCCAAGGATTCAGGCTGCAGAGGGAGCGGAACACCGCAGAGTTGATTTCAGGAGCAGACACAGTTAACAGCTGGCACTGAGCTGGGGTTAAATTTCAGTTCTAACAGCAACTGACAGGTCTACCAGTATCTAAGCAGGCATTGCAACGCTTTTATGCTGATTTGGACCAAGTTCCACTACTTGCCCTGCAGCAGGCTGGGAAGCAATGCTTTCAGCATACCTTCATCCAAGCAACAGCACAGCTCCCTACCTAACAGACGCCTGGACTGCTGAACAGGCCCCAGGTCAGTCAGTTAGTGGCACAAGCGGTTAAGTTCCAAGGTAAGTGTGTGAGGATGGGATACATACCCAGCTTTGTCCCGTGACTGTGTAGAGTGCTAGATGAAAAGCCGCTCCGGCAATAACTGACGGCAAATACTTAAGGTAGGGGTCAGCATCTATCAAACTTAACTCTCCCAGAAACTGGAATGAAAAGTAATATGCTTTATGGTCGGAAGAGCTCCAGAATTCAAACTTCATACCTTTGCCTTCTGACCCGTTTTCCCCTGAAGACTGGTTATAGAGCAGCCATAGGGAAAAAAAATCCCCATCGCCTTGTCTTTTAGACACATTCACTGTCTTAAGTGTTTTCCATTCTCTTCCTCTTAATAATTTTTTTTTAAATCCCCACCCAATAAAATAGGCTATATATTTTAGAGAGGAAGAGAGAGAGAAGCATCTATGTAAGATAAACAATCGGTTGTGTTCCATGTGTCCCCTGACGGGATCAAACCCAAAACATAGGTATGTGCCTGGCTGGGAACTGAACCAACCTTTTGGTGTTTCGGTGTTTGGGACGAGATCCAAGCGCCCGAGACACCCAGCCAGAGCACTTTCAAAACTTTAAAAGTAATCTCCTGGCTACCATTTCCTGACGTAACTTCTATCATCTTTTGCTAATGCTAGTCTTTCTCCCATAATGCAGCAGGAATCTGTCCCTCTAATTTTAAGTCCCTTGACCAGAGCTGCAAAATAAAACCAGGGCTTGTCCCTAATTGTGATCTAACAATCTTGCATCAACAAAAGGAACTTACCATCGCTAAACTTTCAACTTTGCAGTTGGAAGGCTGCTGGTGCAGAAAGTACTGGGTGAGGAACTGATTGACAGTTGGTGCCGCTAAGTCAAAAGACAGGACTTTCAGAACAAGGTGCTCCATCCGCAGAACTTGTTTCTTGGTGTAGGTATCATCTGTAATGTACACAAACTCTGCTACCTCTGGGGGGTATATTTCTTCAAACTTTCTACAAAGAAAAAATTTTTAAGTAATCAGTCCTAGAAGAGAAGCAAGCATGAATATCCCAATTCTGAAATCCCTCTAGCAAATCATGCAGAACAAACCCAATTGCCTGTTTCTGCGGAGACTGGGAAAATGCTAATTAGAAGACCCAGATCAGCAAAGGACCTTTAAGATCTTTCTCCCAGGGCAGTCAAAGGAAATACACAAGAAGCATGAGACTTCCCAAGACAGGAACAATGCTCAAGGACACTACGTAACTGAAAATCTAGGAAATTTCCTTAGAAAAATAAACATTTTATCTTTTAGTTCTAAAACTTAGTTTCCATGTCTTAAAGAGATTTTGCTCACATGCTGGAAAGCACTTTATAAGGGAAGGGGCCACACTTTAAAACTCTGTGATCTAGTATTAAAACGTAGCCAGTCACCAAGGTACCCTGGGGTCCAGATCTGGAAAAGTAATGTCCTAAATCAGGCAAGTTTCACCCACCCCTGTCACCGCTGAAGCAGTCACCAGCTCTCCGCCTTGTGTAATACTGTCCCACTGTTAAACATCGCATTAGTTCCCTACACAGGCAGGTTCTGGTCCCTCTTAACCGAACAAACCAGGCTGACTTACGAGGCTAACAGCATAGCAGCAGTGCCCACCAGCTGAAGTTTTCCTCTCAACACAGACATGGAGGAAAGGAACCTGTCGATGTAGTTCACGGCCAAGTGCAGGGTCTCATTCTGTAGTTTATATTCTTCTCCTACTTCAACTAACCAGTCCACGAGGATGGCCCTCATGCTGTTGTTGATGTCCGGCTGCTTCTTCATGTAGCCCACTTTAGGTTTACATTTAACCTGTGGAGAAAGTCACTTAGCATCGTGTTCATGCAGTTAGATTACGTTAGCAAAGTACCCTGTTTCCCCGAAAATAAGACAGTGTCTTATATTATTTTTTCCTCCCAAAGATGCGCTAGGTCTTATTTTCAGGGGATGCCTTATTTTTCCATGAAGAAGAATGCGGTACACATTTATTGTTGAACAATAAAAGGAAATGTATTACCTGTGTGTCCACACAAGGTGCCCGACTCCTGCCTCGCGCGACTCACTGTCTAACTGTGAGTCAGCCAGACTCCGTCAGGGCAGAGCGAGCAGCAGGCGGCAGCTTTTCCTGGTGGTGGCGCAGGCTCTCTGATTGAAAGAGACCTCGCACTTCCTGTCTGCTCCAGCTACGCTGCGGCCAACAGTGAGCTGCGAAGCGACGCCTGCCGCTATGGCCCAGAGTCCAGAGTTACGGTAGCTTGGGGGGGGGGGTCTTATTATCGAGGAGGCCTTATGTTCAGGGGGGCCTTTATCGGGTAGGTCCTATGTTCGGGGAGGCCTTATGATCGGAGAGGTCTTATTTTCAGGGGGACGCCTTATATTTCAGCAAGAGGCCAAACTGTGAGTAGGTCTTATTTTCGGGGGATGTCTTACTTTCAGGGAAACAGGGTTGCTATACGCTAGAAACCTCAGCACAGCATTAGAGCACTACCATGGGCAGTGAAGAAAGCTCACAAATGCCCTCAACTCCACTTTACCCACTAAGTACATGGCAGGACAGGAAGTGGGTCCCGAGTGCCTTTACCTCCATCTCCCTGAGGTATGTGTGAATGTCCTCGTGGTAGTCTGGGACTTCATTAACACTCACTGGCTTTTCCTCTTCCAACACAACTGACATGTCCATAGCATGTGGTGACTCTGGGAGAATTCAAAAGTACAATTAAGTTCCTCGTTTAATTTCCTTTTTTCATATTTTCATTGATTTCAGAGAGGAAGGGAGAGATTGAAACATCAATGATGGGAGAATCATTGATTGGCTGCCTCCTGCACGCCCCCTACTGGAGATTGAGCCTACAAGTGGAGCATGTGCCCTTGATGGGAATCGAACCTGGGACCCTTTAGTCCGCAGGCTGATGCTCTATCCACCGATCCAAACCGGCTAACTAAGGCCCTAGTTTAATTTTCCATGTAATTACCAAAGGTGATTGCCCTCGTAGGCGTCCCACACTACCAAAGCAATTATTTCAGCGATGGCAAAGTGTACAGCTACTGCACTCCGGTTTTAGTACCTGTGCACTTAGCTTTGGAATGAAAGGAAAACACCGATAGGTCAATCCCAGGAAAACCAGGGTGAGCATCAGGCATTACATTAGAGTGTCATTCATCTCCCATGAGACAGGGGCATGGCGGTTCTATCAGGACAGGATTAAACCCACGTTCTAAGATAACACATACGATTTGCTCCAAGAATTTGCTGACCCCCAAGTCTGATGTATTCGAAGTTCAACCTAGGCAATTGCTAGAAGCAGGGCCAACACTACACTCAACAAGTGATTCATCTTTTGCAATTTTTAAATTATCTTTTGAAGCAAAGAATACCATCCATTATTGTTTTCACCTCAAGGTTCACTTTGAGGTTAAAACTGATTGCAAATTTTAGATAAAAACACGTAAGTTATTTTAATTCCAAAGAACTTTCCTGACCACCTCTCACCAGCAGAACTAAAAGTGAAACGAGTTTGGATTTAAGTGAGCTGTCCAGGGACTCAACAGCCACTGTGGGCACAGCTGCCTCGATCTGCTCCTCTCCTTACACGTGGTTACATACAAATACCTATGGCTCGACTGACCCACAGGACAGCGTTCCTCTCTGTGGCAGAGGATGGTCCGCAGAAGCGCTTTAAAGCCGGAGAGCTGTCAGCTCTCCGGGCAGGTCAAGCTGCACGCCCACACAGCCTCTCGGGGGTGGAGTGCACCGAGGGAATCGGTCTCAGGGATGAACAGAGCCGAGGTCTGTGCTCCCAACCCTGGGAGCATCTGCGGGGCCAGATGAAAACCAGGGTTGGAGATCTAGTTAAACGGCTGAGACTGGCAGTGCCCTGGAAGGAGCACCCAATTTGGATCTGGGTCTCTTTGTAGGCCACTGGGTCAGGTATGAGCTGTGAGGTCGGAGATAAAGTCACACCCTTTCTAAACCTGTGACATTCACCCTAAGTCACTGTGTACTGAGGCTGAGATTTAACCCAACCTATTTAACAATTATGATTACATTGATTGATACAGATGTTCGGTAAAACTTACCCAAACTATCATCCATTGGGTAATCAAGAGGTACCAGCGGTACCAGTGGCTTTCTGGGTTCGGGTAAAGCAACAGCTGAATTAAACGCCAGGACATCTTCGCATTTTGTGTCTTCAGATTCGCCCCGGCTCCTCTGCGTCTCTTCTGGCTCATCCACGTGGATGGTGAATGCAGGCGAGGAACTGCTCTTTGCTTTCCAGGGAGGAGCAATGACCCGCTCATCGTTGACAGGAAGATCCTTCAGAGGTGCAGCCTAAGAAGAAACCAGGAACTGGCTGAGCTTATCAAATGGAGTTTTGCTTTCTTCCCCTTATGGGTTTCGGGGCCCAGCGTTTACTCCCAGCTACTCCATCAGGAAAATAAACTTTCTGGGCCAAAATCCAGGCAAGGAAGTTGGGGCAGTCAAGGAAAAGAAGGGGTGGCTCAGTTGGTCACAGGCCCGTGTATACACGAAGGTTAGAGAAAGTCATACTGAGTGGAAATAGGAAAAACCAATCAAGGACACAAGAGGGACGGAGAGGCCAAGGGATGACAAGCTTAGGAAAGAGATGGCAGAAACAGGCTGGCGCCCCACGTTCACCCCGGGGTGGAGCAACAGAGCAAATCCGGTAAATGGCGGAATTTACCAAAAACAAAGTATTTTTATACCCTTCCTTTCCTGAAGTAGAGGCAACCTCCTAACTTCCCTCTGTGAGGGGCGGGGGTAGGAGGTCCTAGGGTTTAAACGCGCGCGGTGGCGAGCAGAGACCACACGTGCGGCAGGGCTCAGTTGGACCCATTATCTGCAGAAAAACAGCCGAGAGCAGACGAGCAGCGCACGGTGCGCGGGAGAGCAACGGAGAACCTCCCAACGCGCCAGAGACCAGGGATGGGGCGCAGACCAAGGGCTCCCCCCCAGCCCAGAGCGCGCCCCCAAAGCCTAGCTCGCTCCCCAAAGCCCAGCGCGCTCCCCCCAGCCCAGCGCGCTCCCCCAAGCCCAGCGCGCTCCCCC
>PVJC01026688.1:0-23838 GCA_004026665.1 Murina feae
CTGACTGTGGCTTATGCGGGGAGCAGGGTAAGCCATCAGTTGGACATCCCCTGGGGGCTCCTGGACTGCAAAAGGGTGCAGGCTGGGCTGAGGGACCTGCATGAATGTCATGTACCAGGCCTCTAGTCCTCAAATAATAACAATTTTACATTTCTTTTTCAATATTTATGTCTCATATTTTTCCTGTCTTGTTCTGCAGTAACTATAATCTCCAGGATAATGTTAAATAATGGTGTTTCCAAAATTAATGCAGACTCTTTTAATATTTCACCATTAAATATGATGTTTTCTTTCAGTTAATTTTCTTCTACCTTATTTATGTTTATTTGATTTTTCTTTTATCTGGCTTCTCTAATTGAATTCTGCTCTGTGCATTTTTTAAACCTTCCTTATTTTTTTATTAAAATCACATTAGTCCACCTATTTCCTTCTGGATGTTATTTGAGCTACATCTCATAGGTTTTGATATGTAGAGCTTTCATTGTCATTCATTTAGAAAAGTTTATAATTTGATTTAGAATGAGATTTATAATTTCCTAGTAGATAGATATGTGTGTGTGATGGGAGGGAATATTATAATTTGATCAAAATATATGACCTTTGTAAGGGTTCAGAAAGAGGCGCCCCAAGATATAACTCTGTGATATTGTTACTGAAGAATCAAACTCCTCCCTCACTTACAGTATCTTTAGAAAATGAATTTTTTAAGATTTGCCCCGAAGAATAAATGGTTATTGGTGTGGAGTTACATTCTCGGATTGTGAAGTCCCAGGCCCCTTATCCCAGTCCTGAAAAAGGTGCAGCGGGGTTCCAATGGAGCCCCAGTTCAGCATTCAGTTAATTAAAGTCCCGCAGTCCATTGTCTGGGTCCCTATGGTCATGAGCCACCTGGGTCAGTGCTGGATAGCATGCCCCCTGCATCAAGAGCCCCAAGAGCTAGAGGGTAAATACCAAGAGCCAAGAGAGTAAATACCAAGAGAATGTAATCTTCTGTTCAGGAGTTTACATGTTCAGGTTTCCTGCCTTGCAGTAGCCACACCTATTCAGGCCAATTACCAGTTCCCAGGTGTGAATGACAGCGAGGTAAGCCCCTTCTCACGTCACTCAGACCTTATTAGACATGCTTCCAAACTGCCTTTGTCTGTCCCTTCCCCCGTCGATCAGCTGGGAACAGACTCAGAGAGCGTTAAATGGCAGCTTTCTAGAAAAAGCTGTATAAACGGTATGTCTATATTCTCTAGTCTTCCCTTCATCTAGAGAAAAACAAACCCACGCAGAACTCTTCTGGAACTTTGCAGTCCCTCCACTTTTTAAGTGGCCAAGCTCTCAAAAGAGTGAACACTTGCCAAGTCTGCTTACATAGTTCCATTCCCTCTTCAGTGTATTACAATCTGTCTTTCATTTCCCACAGTCATCCCAGTTACTAGTAATTTTATGATTTCCACACGCAGTGGACCCTTCTCAGCCCTTCTGTCCCATCTTGGTCTCAATTTGCAGCCACATTTTAGGGAGTAAAGCTTTATAATAGGTTTTCTACTCTAAGAATATCCTCTTTGATAAGTCTCATTTTAGAAAGCTTATTTAATTTTCATAAGCCTTAAAACAATACCGAAGTGACAGGAAACAGAGAAACGATAACAGGTATCTTTCGGTTGGAAAAATGAGGGAGTCAAATGTAAAACTTAACCTATTATCCTAGATTTAACCTAAGTTACTGTAAAATCCTTGCTGCATGGTTTCAGATCTTCATGAAATGAAGTGAAGTAGCATTCCCGCTCCGTGGACCTCTCCATCCTGCCTGTAGGGAGCAGGGGGCAGAGGTGAGGTTGGAGCTCCAAATCAATCAGACAGGCCCTCAGTCATGCTTCCCGCTGCAGCACAGGCCCATTCTCTGTTCAGAGTACCTTTGTTTCCATAGCTGCCCTGATAGTTCCATTTGCACTTGTAGAAGCAAATATTATCTTCCTTCTACCCCTCAGAGCTCTTCTGGCTGGTCTAATAATCAAATTGACATGAGACAGACTAACAGGAGAAAATAGCCAATTACGTACGCATGTATGGATGTTCTGTAAGAATGCAGGATGGAAACACAAATAAGGTAGTTGATGCTTCTGTGCCATCTTGAGCTAAAAGAGAGGAGGGCAGAATGGGACTGCAAAGGACCAGAAGACAACTGATACCGTGATGAAATAGCAGGTGCTTGGTAAACAAATGTTAGCTGGGCCATCTCTACCAATGGGACATACAAAGAGGACTTTGATTAGAGGATCCTTAGGAGATGCCTCCCTGTCTATCCCACCCCAGTTTATATTAAACTAATTATCTATGGTAGCTCTTTTCCTGGAGCAGGTCCATTATCCAAATTGTTTTAGGCATGTAGGGGCAAGGTCACAGGTTTTTCCTGAGTCGTTTGTTCCTTGAAAATAACCAGCTTAGTCCAGCCGGCGTGGCTCAGTGGTTGAGCATCAAGATATGAAACAGGAGGTCATGGTTCGATTCCCGATCAGAGCATACACCCGGGTTGCAGGCTAGATCTCCTGTAGGGGGTATGCAGGAGGCAGGAGATCGACTGATTCTCTCTCGTCATTGGTGTTTCTATTTCTCTCTTCCGCTCCCTTTCTCTCTGAAATCAATAAAAATATAGTTCAAAAAAGAACCAGCTTAAAAATCATCTCAAAATAATGAATATTTTGGGGTGTCAGAGCTGCCCCCCCCCACAGTGTTGCTGGAACTGTTCCTGGAGACCCCCCCCCCCTTGCAGGTGCTCTTCTGATGTCGAGTTTCTCAGAGTTAGGACTGTTAGGAGAGGATGTAGAGCAGAGAGAGGAGCTAGAAATAGGTGTGGAAGACACTGCAGGGCGCAGCCTCCAGCTCCAATGGATGCCTTGGGATTAGTCAGAGGAGGACCAGAAGGACACTGAAGGCCATCAGGAAGTCTGGGTACAAATTTAGAAAACAGACTCATTTAGCTGAAACAGCTGGGGAAATCAGGCAGAAGGACAGGTAGCAGTGATGAAGAAATCTGTGATTCCTCATCGAATTTCTCATCTAGCCAGAAGCTTTTGAGGCACTTTCTGCTAGGCAGAGAGAGATTTCCACTCCTTGCCCCCTCACTCCAATGTGCAGGGTGTAGCAGCAGGGAGGGGGAGAGCAGGAGAGGAAGGCAGAGCTGGTATTTCAGTGTTTTCTGAGTTCACTTTGAAAGGAGATTGCCTAGTTTCTTTCTCTTTCCTCATGGTCCTAGAAGCAGCAGAAGTCACTTTCACATAAATGCCTCTCCCCTTGAATGTGGAAGTGTTGATAGAACTTTTGGAGATGTTAATTTTAAGTGTTTTGCGTCCCCAGATATCATAAACCACACGTAAGTTGGATGACCATCTGGAAGATGACATGATTTTCCTCCATTGTACACTGAAATCAATGGGATGCAGAAAAACCTGTTGTTCCCTGGGACTGCTGTTTTGCACATTAAAAATAATGGAGAGAAGCAAAGTTGGGGTCAAGCTGGGCTTGCATTCTTTAGTCCTTCCCTTTCTCAAGGTTGCTGTGTTACTCTTTCAGGGAAGACTTGAAAAATATCTGCTGACATTTGGAAAAAACAAGATTCTTCGTTACAAATCATATAAGTACAGTGCTGCTTCTTTCTAAAATTTTATATATTCTATTTAAAATTTTAATATATATTTTTATTGATTTCAGATAAGAAGGGAGAGGAAGATAGAAACATCAATGATGAGAGATCACCATTGGCTGCCTCCTGCATGTCCCCCGCTGGGGATTGAGCCTAAAACCCAGTCATGTGCCCTGACTGGGAATTGAACCATGACCTCCTGGTTCACGGGTCCATGCTCAACCAGTGAGCCACACCAGCTGGGCATATTTTAAATTTTTATAGACTTTATTAGGGTAACATCTATACTAATAAAAGCATAGGTGGTCCTTGTGCATGATGTCATCACAAGATGGCTGCCACAAGAGGGCCGCCACAAGGTGGCCGCCACAAGATGGCCAGCAGGGGAAGGTAGTTGGAAGTGATCAGGCTGGCCTGCAAGGGCAGTTGGGGGCAACCAGGCCAGCAGGAGAGGGCAGTTGGGAGCGATCAGGCCAGCAGGGGAACAGTTAGGGGGTGATCAGGCTGGCAGGCAGAAGCGGTTAGGGGCAATCAGGCAGGTAGGCAAGTGAGCGGTTAGGAGCCAGCAGTCCTGGATTTTGAGAGGGATGTCCTACTAAATCGGCAGTCAGACATCCCCCAAGGTGTCTCAGATTGGAGAGGGTATAGGCCAGGTTGAGGGACACCCTCCTCCCCCATGCATGAATTTTGTGCACCAGGCCTCTAGTTGGTTAATAAAGTTATATAGGTTTTGTTACCTTAGTTAGATAGTTATTAATAAGAAAGAAAGCAAAGGGAATTAGAAATTGTTAAGCATGACCAGCTGGGGAGCATGAGCCTGTTTGCTTCACCAGGAAGCTACAGTCTCACACACACTGCAAGGGATCCCAGCATTGCCTGGGTGGCAAGGATCGATTCCCCTCTGTCCCTTCCCCTCTCTGATACCCATTGTCAGGGGAGCAAGGGGAGGTTAACACAACTCAATAGGAGCCAAATAATGAACATAGAAGCCTGTTAGTCTAACCTGGAAAGGGATCCTTGGTCAGGGCTGGACCTCACAGAAGCCTGCGAAAACTTGGGGAACTGATGGGTTATTTTGAAGAAGTTCTTGGTTTTTCTCAAACCCAAGATAATATCAACCCAGCTTAACAAAGAAGCTCCTGCTCTTGCTAGGTGACCTGCACTGGTCCTATTCGTCTAGGGGTTCTCTGCATAAGCAACCATGTGGGGCTAAGAGTTAATGTGAAACAGAAACTCTGGACACTGGCCTTTGTTTTGGCCATGACAGACTTTTTCCATGGCAGGAAGGACTGAGAGGGGGCATTGAGGGGTAGCTTCTGTTTCTACCTGAGCAGATCTTACACACTACAATCTGGTTTGGGTCCATGAAATGCTTGTCTCACAATCCTGTGGAAGCACATGATTTCTACCATCAACGGTTTCAGGTATGCAATTCTATAATACATCATCTGTGTTCACTACCTCAAATCAAGTCTCCTGCCATCACCATTTATCTCTCCTTGACCCTCTTCTGCTTCCCCACATTCCCCCTTTCTTTCTGGTCATTACCATACTGTTGTCTGTGTCTATGAGATTTTTTTTTAAACTTAATCCCTTCACCTTTTTCACCTGGCCCTCCAACCCCCCTCCCCTCTGACAGCTGTCAGTTTGTTTTCTGCATCTATGAGTCTGTTTCTATTTTGTTTGTTAGTTTATTTTGTTCATTACATTCCACACATAAGTGAAATCATATGGCACTTGTCTTTCTGACTGGCTTCTTTTACTTTTCTACTCAGAAAGTGAGAAAACAGAAATTTATCAGATTAAAATGAGATTTAACAGACTCCTTGATAATTAGCAGCTTAGTATTTAGATCATAATTCCTCACTTCTTTTCTTTCTGGGGAAATAATCATGAAGCTGAAACATGTTACAAAAAGGGAGGCTGAATTCGTGGGCTAGTAGTTGCAGGGTTCAGAGAAGGGTGTTGCTAAAACAGATGCGTGGACAAGTGTGTTTTCATTGTAATCTTTGTAGGTTCCTCCTACCCTTTTCCCATTTTCTTATCCCAACTTTTCTCAGCTCAAGATGTTTTCAAGTGGCCATTTTATTTTTGAGCTCTGAGTAATTATAATTGGGCAGCATGACAATCAGATGAAGTGGCTGTGGGAATAGACACATTTTTTAGTTGAGTTTTGTGATGTTCCTACTTGCCATATTGCACACCTCCCTCTCAATGATTGATTCTTATTCTGATTTTTCCAGGGCCTCTTTGTTGTTGTTTTTTTTGTTGTTGTTTTTATTTTTGTTTTTATCAAAAAGTATAATATTCAATAGCACAACAAGAATTTCATTTACTGCTTATCTACTGTGTGCCTGGCCTGCACATTAGAGTTAAAATTATATGAAAGGCAAACATGGTCTCTTTTATCAGAGCTCAGCTCTTGGTCTCCTATGACAGAACCTTTGAGTTATCCTGTCCTAAGTGGCAGCCACTTGCTACATGTGGCTAGTGATCACGTGAAATGTGGCCAGTCTGAACTGGGGTGTGCTGTAAGTGTAAACTGTGCCCTGGATTTTGAAGAATTAATATAAAAATGTAAAATATCTATTAATAATATTTACATTGATTACCTGTTCAAATAATACTATTTTGAATATATTGGATTAAATATAGTAACAAAGTTCATTACACCTATTTCTTCTTACCTTTTGAAATGTGGCTACAAGAAAATTTGAGATCTTATGGAGTGCTTATATATGTGGCTCACATTATATTTCCATTGCAGAGGGCCATTCAAGGGTGCTTGTTAAAATAGCATGTTCTTATATTCCATTCTCAGAAATTCTGATTTAGGAACCAGAAATCTGCATTGGAAAACAAGCATCCTAAATGTAGTCTAAAGCCCGAACTTCGAAAAAAACAAAACTGGAATGCAAATTACTCCTAGAGATACAGAATTGAGAAATACATGAAGATCTTAGTCCACTCAATCTACTGCAATAAAATACCACAGATCAGGTAACTTATAAAAAACTGAAATTTATTTCTTATTAGAGGCCCAGTCCATGGATTTGTGCATGGGTGGGGTCCTTTGGCCTGGCCTGTGATCAAGTCCTATCAGGGACTGGCTCGCTGGGGGAGGAACCCAGGAGGTTGGCCATCCAGCCCCTGAATCAGGGCCTATCAGGGATGCTGGCCAGGAGGGAGTAGGTACTATGGGAGGCGGGCTGGCCGGGGTGGGGGAGGGGCTGAGGGAGGTTGGCCAGCCAGGGGGAGGGACCATGAGAAGTTGATTGGCCAGGAGGAGGGGCTGCAGGAGGTTGGCCGGCCACAGGAGGTTAGTTGTAGGAGCACACTGACCACCAGTGGGCAGCTCCTGCATTGAGTATCTGCATGCACTACGTTGGTCAGTGCATGTCATAGCAATTGGTTGACCGGTCGTTCTGGTCATTCCAGTATTTCAGTTGTAAAGGTGTCTTAGGCTTTTACATACTAGTATATAGGTAGTCTGGAAGCTGGAATCTGAGATCGAGCAGCCAGCATGGCTAGGTGAGGATCCTCTTCCTGGTTGTGCACTTGTGCTCTCACTTGGCAGAGGAACTAGGGAGCTCTTTGGAACCTCTTTTATAAAGATGCTAATACCATTCACGAGCCCTCTGCCTTCATGATCTAGCCACCTTCCCAAAGCCCCATCTCCTAATACCTTGGGCATTAACTCTTCAACATGTGAGTTGGGGAGGTAGGACATAAACATTCAGACCATAGCAGTGATTAAATAAAGAACAATAAAGGCTGTGACAGGAGAAAGTCTAGTATATTGAACAATGCTATGTTGAGACATTTGAGTGAAGGGAGGGGAGTCAAAGCAGGCTTTCTAGAAAAATAACCTGAATTCCTGAAGAAGAGTTAGTCAGGTGAAGTTGGGAGTCTTAATTCCAAAAAGAGACACCAGTGCAAAGGTCAGAGGTGAGAGGGAGGGAGCTTGGTGCATTATAGACACACAATTTATAACATGGTTGAGAAGAGAGAATGGAGGTTGGAAATAATGAGAGATGATTCAAGAAAAATCATGTTAAGGAGTCTAGATTTTATCTTAAGATAATGGGGCAAAATGGAAGTAATTTTAAAGCAAGGAATGAAATCAGAAAATGAGTATGGGAATGTATGTAGACCTGATATATCAGTTACAAGGTTGTCATGGATACAAATGTGAGAATTTTCACTTGAAATTAGCGGGGACCACAGAGAGCAGGAGAAGTTGAAAGAACTCTGAAATATTTTAGGGAGAAAAAGCAATAGAATTTGAGATTGATAGGATGTGGGAGGATAAGGTATAGGGAAGATTCCATGATTAAGATGTAAAAATGCTAAAAAGACAAAGACAAAAAATACACAGTCAATTAATGGGGTAGTTATTAAGATTAAAACCTCCCTTAGAAAGATTTTTGTGAGCATGAAGGAAATAATAATATATGAAATTTAAAGACTTATGCTAAAAATTTCTTTGAGGCCTTAATGTCAGGTAAAGCTGTGCCTCTCCATCTTTTGTTTGTTTTTAATTAAGACTAAATATCACAATTTTGCCTCCTCTTTGTTGTGATGAGTTTGGAATGTCAATCCAAATTTGTGGTTCTGTGCAGCCTATACATGGCAAAATGGTTCAAACAACTGCATTCCAGTTTTACTAGAGGAATCACTATTTTTCTTCCCCCAAATATTTTTTACTCTTATACTCTTTATTCATTCTTTTGTGTTTTATGTAATATTAAGCAACCTCATTTTGCATGTATTTATGTAAAGTAAGACATATATATATATATATATATATATATATATATATATATATATACTCTAAGGCCCCAGTGCACAAATTTGTGCACCTTGAAAGGACCTGTGGACCACAAGGCTGTGGTTGACAAAGGGTCAGGTCTCGGCCCATCCTCTGCACCCCTGCCTGGCCCCTCCCACCATGGCTCCCGGTCCTCTGTCTGCCAGCAGTCCCTCTCCTGCCGTCACTGCTCCCACTCACTGCTCATACCTGCTGACAGTGTGGAGTGATTGGGGCCAGCACCAGGCAGTGGGTGCAAGTGGGGCCAGTGCCATCAGCAGGTGTGAGCGGCGGCTCCATTGCTGGCTTCAGGTGTGAGCAGGGCTGATGCCAGTAGTGGGTGTGAATTGCAATTCCAGCACTGGCAGTGGGTGTAGAGGCTGCTGCCAGCTCCAATTGCCCTGAGGAGCAGGGGGAAATGGAGAAGCTCTGAAGAGTGAGTGGGGCCAACACTGGGCGCTGGCAGCAGGTGGGAGTGGGGCTGGCTCTGGCAGCAGGTGCAAGCACTGGGTGGGACTGCAGAGTGCAGAAGCAAAGAATTTTCAGTAACCACCAGAGGCTCGCCCAGTGACAGTGACCAGTGCCCCACCTTGGTCTGGCACCCCCACTCACCTGCTCCACCATCCTGCTGCAGCCAACGCCCACTATGTTCTGCTCGTGCCCCCTGGTTGTCAGTGCACGTCATAGCGACTAGTTGTTCAGTTGTTTGGTTTTTCGGTTGTTCCACCATTTGGTCTATTTGCATATTAGGGCTTTATAGATATAGATGGAACAATTTGATGCTGGGAAAATGATGCTGTATAAACCAAAGATGTGATTATAAAAAGCATTGTTTCTTAACTGTAAAAATTAAAAAACACAATGATAAAATTCCTTGGAAACTACAGATTTTCCTTGCTTACTTAGTCTATGATATTTATTGCTAAATTAATCACAAGAATTCCTATGCCTATTGCATGTAGAAAGTCCCGCTAAGCTAGAAGTAAAGGCTTTCTTACTGCTCCAGGTGGGAGTTTTTCTTTGTCTATTACTTGTCAGGCATGAGTTCATGAATTTACTTACTTTTTCTATAATGTGCATTCCACAAGGAGGTTTTCCTTTACCTAACAACCACATGGAAGCTAGTTTTCAATAAAAATGCTATCAATCTCTTGTATTGATCTTTCTGAGTGGAATGATAAAGTCGTGCATTGTTTTTTTCATATCTTAGTAGTCACACGGGGAATTTATTTTATATAAAGTAATAGGACTTGGCATTTATATGATAATGTCTATTTATTGCATCTATTATCTTCTACTCCAGTGATTTACAGGGTGCTGGAGAAAATGTTTTGAGACTTTCTTCTTGAGCTAGGAAGATAAATATCCCAAACCAAATTACAAGGTGTTTCCTTAACTTTTTTTTATTGCAATATTTTGAGATTGGTATGGAGTATTGTTATAAAGAAGTCAAAATTTATTCTGCACTTTTAACTTTTATTTTATTAGAAAAGTATAACCATTCACTATAAAGTAATGTGTGTGAGTTAAAACTCTAGGATCCTTCTCTGGTTTCCACAAATACCACACACTCCTGGCTTACTTCCATCTCCCTGACTTTTGCTCTAAGTTTATTTGTTAACTCCCTTTTCTTCCTCAATTCTAAATTTGCCATTCTCAAAGCCCAGGCCCGTGGGCATTTATTATTTTCCTTCTCTATCTACACTATCTCCTTAGGTGATCAAGTCTCATTCTCTGGGTTTAAATACTTCTATATGCAGATGGCTCCCAAATTTACATATCCAGCACTATCCTTTTCTTGAGCGTCAGACTAGTAACTTCATTTGGATGTCCCACAGGCATCTTAACTGAACAAGTTCAGAGAGAACTACGATTTTTCTCTCTCCTAAATTTGTGTCTTTCCCATCTCAAAAGCAACCTTGTCTACCAGTTGCACAGACCAGAGCCAAAGAGCATTTTTAATTCTTCTCTTCCTCCATGTTTAAGTAACGATGATAGTGATAACTGCATTTGCTGAGTGCTGTACTATGTGGAGTGTGTCTCAGGCTCTCTTCTAAAGACTTAAATTCTATGACACAGGCACAATTCTTATCTTCATCTTACAGATGCGGAAACCTAGATGCAAAGAAGTTGTATAAACTTTTCCAGTGGTTAGCTGAGATCCACTCCAGGAAAAAGGCCTGTTGCTTCTACTTCTAAAGTCTCTGCAGCATTCGTCCACTTGTCTCTATTTCACTGCTTGATCATGTAGTCCAAGCCACAGCCCTCTCTCTGCTGGACACCAGCATCTCTAACCAGCTTCTATTCTTGTTCTAATCCCAACCATTTTACAAAATTCTTATGCAAGTCAATTTGAAATACTCCGATGGCCTCCCATGGAACTCAAACAGAAATCTAAGCTCCTCGCAGGGTCTGCAAGATCCCACATGATTTGTTCTCCAATCTCTTCAACTTCATTTGAACCATTTTTTTTTTCTTTTTGCTTACTCCCTAGACTCTAGCTACTCAAGGTTTTTTCATTTTTGAGAAAATAAAAAAGTTGTTCATACTTCAAAGCTTTTTTACATGCTATTCCCACTACCTGAAAAAAATGTTTCCTCAGATTGTTTAGTGTCCTGGCTCTTTTCCAGCACCCAGGTTTCATCTCCATTGTTATCTCCTGAGAATCAATGCCTCAGCCATAACCCCTGCCTTCCACCAACTCACCTTTACTCTGCTTTATTTTCATTAGAGCACTTACTAATATCTGATATTATCTTGTTGCCGTGGTTTACTACCTTGACCTTGATTCTAAGTAGACTATAAACACTGTGTTGGCAGGGACTCTGTCAATAGGCTCATTGTGGTATTGTCATTTCTAGAATATTACCTGGCACAGAGTACATACTGAGTAAATATTTATTGTTAAATATGTTTGCTTTTCTGAGAAGTTGTCCAATGACCAGTACTGCAACTGTTGTTACTGTCATGGCTTTGATATGTTTGCTACATCATACCCAAGGAATTTGCAACTAAGATAAAACAATTTGTTAACCACCAAGTCAACTCTCCAAAGATACAGCTCACCAGGGCTGGGACTAGGACAAGATGAGTAAGACATTTATATGGGGCACCAAAAAACCTCAATGATCAAGATAAATAATAGTTTAAGGCAATATCAACTCATAAAAAAAATCAAATTGTAAGCAATCATCCAAACAGAAGGCTACCTGCTTTGTCTATAAAGTTTTATGCTCACACGGGACTCTGAGATATAAAGGTGCAGAGATGTTGCTTTGTTCTCTACTCTCTTCCCAGTGCCTACCTAGAATGGTGCTAGAGACATAGTGGGCATCCAACAAACATTTTGTTAATTATTAATTAAATTAATTTTATACCAAAAGAGAAAACACACACAGGTATACCTCCCACGGTAAAGGACTGAGTTTTTTATAATGAGCTCACATACAGTTTGAGATATGGCCCCTGTTTGTGAGATGGGTCTCAATATCTCAAGGTGAATTTAAGATTATAACAAGAATCAAAACAAACCTAATTGGTAGCTTTCTGTGGTGTTTTGAAGGCTTTTTCTCTGTCTTCACGTTATTGATATGTTTTTGTCTCCTAAAGTCCATCTTTTTTCCATCTCTCTTTTCCGTTTAACCTCCTTGCCATTTTTCTATTTCCCAGGGCTAGTGTCATATAATCAAAGGTGGGGAATGGGGAAAAGGGATCAACAGCCAAAATAATTCTTCTTCATGGAATTCATGCTTCAGAGGTGGAAATACTCAGCCTCAGGCCATCAAAGAGGGCTTATTCCTCTACCTGGATCATTTCCTATTCTCAACATCCAGGCCAGCACTTACTGCCACAGCTGAACTCTGAACACTACCTGTATTTAAACTTGGATAATTCACGATAGCAGAGGTACAGGAAAACATAACAGCCATGGCGATTTGTCACCTTTTACCCTCTCCCCCTTCCACACACACACATAAAGAATGCTTTAAAAATATTACTACATCTGACTCTATAGATGGATGTACTTGGGGATCTTTTTGAATCACATGAAGCCTAAACTTCTCTTACTGTAGAAGGTTAGATTGTTTCACTTTCAGTCCAGAATTTTATAGGCTATTCATATTCTTTGTTTCCTACCATGACATTTTACAGCAGAACATCATGTGTTATTATCAACTCAAGGGTGAATGAACCCTAACAGTTTTCCCTGCTGGAATCCCTGCTTTTGTCACCTCCCTCTGAGAGGAAGAAGATGAAATAAATCAACTTCAAAGTACCTAGCATAACTAGAAGAGTGAAAAATCTACTGGGTTGAGCATAGGCGAGAGGGAAATATACTCTCTAGGGAAAGTAAATGAACACATTTTTTTTTTCCCAGAAAATAATTGGCAATGATTTTAAAATATCTTTAAATAATGTAAATTATATCCTATAATTATACTTTGGAGAATGAATACTATGAAAATAAGAAAACATGTGAAGAAATATTTCTGTACAGGGATACATCTAGAATGATAAAAATTAGAATCAATCTAGATATCCAACACGAAATAAGGAATTAGTAAGAAAAAATATGATAAAACCTGGTGGCTGACTGTTAGGGTACACACAAAAATACTTTGAAATTTTTTTTTATTAAATCACATTGGAAAATGTTCTGTGAAAGAGTCAGGGTATACAATTGTCCTATCCAATAAAGAGTAATATGCAAATTGACCATCACTCCAACACACAAGATGGCCACCCCATGTGGTCAAAGATGGCTGCCCTCATGTCATCACAAGAGGGCTACCACAAGATGGCCAGCAGGGGAGGGCATTAGGAATGACCAGGCCTGAAGAGGAGGGCAGTTGGGGGTGACCAGGCTGGTAGGAGAGGAAAATTAGGGGTGACTGATTCAGCAGGGGAGGGCAGTTGGGGGCAATCATGCCAGCAGGATAGCAGTTAGGCGTCTATCAGGCTGGCAGGGGAGTGATTAGGGGTGATCAAACTGGCAGGGAAGTGGTTAGGGGAAATCAGGCAGGCAGGCAGGCAAGTGGTTGGGAGCCAGCAGTCCTGGATTGTAAGAAGGATGTTCAGCTGCCTGTTTAGTCCTGATCCCAGTGAGATCGGGCTTAAATGGGCAGCCAGACATCCCTCAAGGGGTCTCAGGCTGAAGAGGATGAAGGCTGGGCTAAGAGACACCTCCCTTCCCCCTCCCATGCAAAAATTTTATGCACTGGGCCTCTAGTATGTAATAAAAGATTTTCAGTAAGTAAAAAAGGAATTATATAGATAAATGTCACCCAAAGGGAGGTCTGCCAAAGACGTAATAGTAATTGCTTCTGGATGATGAATTCACAAACAATGGTTTTATCCATAGTTTTCTATATTTTCATATTCTACAATAAATATAGGTTACTTGATAATAGGGAAAATCAAACTGTTTTTGTAACTGTAGTGACTCCTCCTTCGATTTGGGTTATTCCCTGGGTTTCTGCTCCAGTTATGGTTGCATCCAGAACCTTAAGAATTCTCAGCTGCCTAATAAACCAGAGAACAGAATGATCAGACACATCATCCAGAAACTGGCTTGAGCTGCTGTACTCATCACATGGCCTCCTGTTGCTGAGCCATGGGCGGGGTTATGAGCCCTGGAAGGGAGAGCAAGTTAGAGCCAGAACTAGCTGCATTCTGATCTGCATTACACAGACGTGGCTTTCATTGGTTTTTATGAGAGATGTGTGCACATAATGGAGAGAGAAAATGTCAAGATTTATTTCAATTTAGCTTGAGACATTAACTCTTTACTAAGGTGACTCCTTCTACAACAGGCAAATATGCTTGTTTTTAGCCATGGAGAGTATTGTCTTAGGTTCTTCTGGTTCCATATTCTTACGAACCTCTGTATATAAATAGATAATAAATGTGGTTATTTTCTCCTGTTCATCTATGTTATGTCAATTTTATTGTTAGACCAACCAGAACTTTGAAGGTTAGAAGGAAACTGTCCATGCCCTCGTGCCCCCCACCACCACATACACACAAAGGGGCTTCTGTTGGATCCTTGAATGATTCAAATGGGCTGACTTCAGTTGGACATGAAGAAAATAAATTAAAAATGATTTTTTGTTGTAATAGGTGGCTGTAACTTTTTTCTTTTTTCTTTTTGGTTATTGCAGCTCAACTTATTTTATTTTGACTGGTATTGAAATTTGTTACCAGAATTGGGATACTGCTGTAATAAAACTCTAAATTGTGTGGTGTTGGTTTAATGGTCAATTGATTGGTGATAAGGAGACAAAAGCTGAAACCCTGGTCAGATGTCATATTCATGAAGTAAATATTTGGTAAAGCTCTCATGTAGAAAGCAGATCATAGACTTAGATTATTGAATTAGGGGAAGAAGTTACAAAGTACAATGTAAGCTCTGTGTGTTAGTAGCTGTTAATTGCATTGGTAAGAAATATCAAGGATAATGATAATCCTATATAATAAAAGGGTAATATGCAAATTGACCCTAACAGCAGAACCACTGGGAATGACTGGTCACTATGACACACACTGACCACCAGGGGGCAGACACTCAATGCAGGAGCTGCTCCTGGTGGTCAGTGCACTGCCACAGGGGGAGCTCTGCTCAGCCACAAGCCAGGTTGATGGCTGCCAGTACAGTGGTGGTGGTGGGAGCCGCTCCTGCCTCCTCAGCAGTGCTAAGGATGTCTGACTGTAGCTTAGGCTTGCTCCCTGCTGGCAAGTGGACATCCTCTGAGGGGTCCCAGACTGTGAGAGGGCACAGGCCAGGCTGCAGGACCTCCCTCCCCCAAGTGCACAAATTTTTGTGCACCAGGCCTCTAATTTTGATATGTAAGTCCAGGAACCAATGCTACCCAGTGACACATCAGCAGTTGCATTCAGTGAAAATAGCAGAGGGTTGGTCCTAGGAATAGTTCCACTTTATGGATTGGAAGTTGTTTCTGGTTGTAGAGCCTTGAAGGCTGACTTTCTTGTGTCATGGGAGTTCTAGAAGTTACCTAATGTGAATCTCATTTCTACTTAAACTTACCTTGTGTGGTTTTTATTCATCATTGAGGATATTGATTAATACAATAAGTATGCATACTTTTACATTCATGGAGTCATTTTTATTAAGTACCTACTATGTGTCAGCTGCTGGGCCAGATCCTGAAAATGCAACCAGAAACATGACTTTAAGAGGTTTAAACTCTTTCAGTTTTCAAGTTTGTTTTCTTGTAAATAAATATTTTTGAGTTTATTGTAGGGGAGAAAAGCATTTTCTTTTTTCCTCTCCCCATCTTAGATTCTCCAGCTGGACCTTAATAAATTAGAGTAGGAAAAGGCAGATGAACAAGAGTAAGACAAACAGAAGTTAATTAATATCCCGCATTGCATATATACAAGAGGGAACTCAGTGATAAGTAAACCTAAGGGGTGGTTAAAACTTGGGCTATATAGCATCTTAAGAAAAGGACAATACATTTTTAGAGAAATGACAAGACAAAGGAAAAGGACTAGAAAGTGTGACAAATTGTGAGAGGACAAATATGTGGGTGAACAAATGGAATGTGGGGCTGGTGGGTAAGGTTTGTTATGGAGGTTCTTCTGGTGACATAAATGGGCTGATAAGGATCCAGAGTTTTTCCCAGTGATTACCTACTATCCTCTAGGTAGAAAGAGGAGGGTGGATACCTTTACAAATGTTATGTCCTGCTTTTAGGCAAATGGACAAAGGGCAGAGATAACTTATTTATTTGTTGTTGTTGTTATTTGGTAGCTGCTTCTTTTTAATTGCCTTAAGCTCATAATAGCCCTTATGCCAAGTGATATATTTTGGGATGGCATATTCTGCTATGTTTCATTATATTTAATGGATACTAATAATGTATACCACAAAGCTAGTCATTCTGAAATATTATATCTGAATTAAATGTGTGTATTTTATTCATAGAATATTTAACAATGGAAACAATTTTCATTTTAACTCAAAAATAGGAGCATAAATAAGCAAGAAAACATTTCTATCACTTAGAGCATTTTTTTTTATAGCTTTTAATGCTAAGTCTGGTTTACTTTTGTCATACTTATCAGATGATTTTATTTCTTTCTGGAACAGTATTTCACCACTCAGCAGTAAAACAATGCCTTTTAAAGTCAGTACTAATTCTTGAGTCTGACACAAGATGCTTTATTTTGAGAAAAATATTACAAAAACAGAATAGAAATCTGCATCTTTTAAATATATCTCCTTTTAGTTGTTTGCTTCCTACGCTATGAATTAAATTTAAGGACATGAGAACCTTAGACTTTCCATAGCAATTAGAAAGTTTGTTTCAGCACTGCTGCAAATTACATTTTAGAAAATAGAAAATAACGTTTCAACAAAAGCTATGTTTTACAAATACCACATGCTGTCCTGGAGTTTTAACTAAGACATTAATATATATATATATATTAAACATGTAAAACATTTAGGAGGTAATTAATAGGAAATCAGATACCTACATTGAATATCTTGGATAAGTGTCACTTCAAGTGCTTGGGAGCTGAATTTTGATAATCTGGATTCATTAGTTTCTTGGTAAGGGATGTTTTTGCCTAAGAAATGCTACTGAATATGAATATGGACTTTAGAATTAAATCTTGTATATGAAACTCCATTGGCACATTCCAAGTCATTCAGATATGATTTATATGGGGCTTCTAGTCACTGTTGTCTTTGGAAGCTGCATTCCAAATGGGAACCCGAAGTAGAACTCAAGAGTTCCCTCTTAGGAGCACTGCAGAGGAGGGAGGAGGTGAGTAAGATAATGAGAAACCAGGTCTGGGGTCACAGGACCTGGCCCTGCTACTAATTGCCTTTCTTTATCTCATCTGTAAAATGGATGTATTATATGTTCTCTACGGTTCCCTTGAGCTCTAGTTCTATGACTATGAAACAAATAGGGGAGAAATCATAAAAGTAATTGATTTTCTTTAAGCTGTAAGTTGAAAAGAAAACCAAAAGTGTTGTGTATTGAAAAGCTATGACTTCATCATGGAGGCTTCTTATTAGAATTATTTAGTGCTTGCACCACTGGTGTTGATTACATGAAAATAATCACCTTGGGTTTAATTAAGTCATTCTACAGCAAGAGAAAACCATAAATACCCCACTCAGATAAATGGAAAGAAACAAGGGAAATAGAACCAATGATACAAATGAATTCTCAATTCTAAGAGAGATTTTTCAATGAATCAGTTTTGTAGTTAAAGCTGACGCTCTTTGAATTGATTTCATATGAGTAGCTAACTCTGCCTCATTGTCTGGAGTAAACAAATTAGGATTTTTAAAAAATATATGCCTATTTAGGAGCCTGGTCATGATTTGAATGTGTGGAATTTTGTGACCTGAATAAAGAGTTGATGGTTATCATACTCAGTGAATATAAACTAAACAGATTCTTTTTATAGATGACACAGAAAGTGTTTAGAGTATTTGTCTTGATATGTACCACATGGTTGTATTTCTTCAAAGGAAAAGGCCTTATTTCCCCTGTAAAACTTTTAATACTCTGAACTAACCTGTAATGTTGTCTTGCTTTCCCCTCTGTTGTTAGGCTGCTCCAGCTGTGGGCTCTCTAATCCTGGTACTTCTCTGTCACTAGGATACAACTTTTCCCTTAGCAATGGCTTGCTATCATTCTTACAAACTGTGTATCGGAACCCATATACAATTGGAACCTTTTAATATGCAAAGCACTTGAAATGGAATAATCCCAGGTGAGTTGCCACCCTGTCCCCTTACTGTAAGTGGAAGTCTTATTTTTAAGCTCTTTGAGTGTAGTTTCTTTTATTAGGCTCCCTGGATGTAGTGGATGCTTACTAAATAATGATTAAGGTTTTAAAATCTCATATTACAATTGAGAAGTGTTTTGGCTGATGCAGATTAACAAGTTATCTAGTGAGTCAACCTTTATCTGTAGGATCCCCACAGAGTATATCCAGTTACACTTGAGGTAGTAGATAAAATGAGCATATCCAATCAGGTAAGTAGATAAAATGAGCATATCCATCTAGCACAGGATGGAAGAAATAGATCCTTCCAAAACAGTAAAAATGTTCATAAGTGAAGAGATTTAAGTTGTTGGTAGGAAGAAATAGAAAAATGTGCAAAATTATGATACAACCATAGAAGACTTTATGGGCAGAAAGATGTATCTGGTATTCAAGGAGCTTATAGTATAAGGTCAAGGATGGAGTAAGGTGATGAAAAGGATGAGAATAAAATAAATGATGTCTTTATTTCAAGCTTGATTAAGTTATTTACCACCAAGATAATAGAATGCAATGTGTACTCTCAGGAGAAAGAGACTGTAGATAGGAGAATTAGAGAAAACTTTGCAAAGAACTTAAAACATGATACCTTTTTAACAAACCAAAGTAGAGGTAGAGATGTCAGCATTCTAGATACAGGAATCAACTCTCTCGTTCTTCAGTAACAAATTGTTAAGTATCTACTGCATACCTGACTCAGGTAGAAAATGGCACCCTAAAATGAATAAACATGATTTTTGATTTCTAGAAACTCTCAGTCCCACCAGACTTGTCTTATGTCAATGTTCCAGGAGCCATCTTTTTTTTTTTTATTTTATTGGGCATCTATGCTGTTACAGTGGTACCTAGAGTAATCCCAGTGGTGGGGAGAAGGGAGGGAATCCTTCCAATTCTCACCTACAAAGTTTTCATAAGATGGTTAGAAAATTCTCAGCCTTTCCATCCAATTTATGTCCTGACTCACTAGTTTTCCTCAGAACCAATTACCCTGCACTAATGGAGATGTGTAATGGGAAGGAGGCGTTTTGAAGGTAGGTAGATAGTTTATGAAAGTCTGAGCCATGTACATGTCCTTTCAGTTCTTATGTCTCTTTTTTTCTCAATTTTCCCTTCTTTCTCCAGAGTCCCGTTTTCAGACCCTTGGAGCCTGGTACCCTGCCATCTTGTGGGGCAATTTCACTTCTCACTGAAGGAGAAGGTTTTGTCTCTATCTGAATAGTCTAATAGCTTGTGAATGTAAGAGACTGATACTCCTGTTTTGATAAGGATGTCTTAGTCAGTGCAGGCTGCTGTAACAAAATACCATGGTTAGTGGCTTAAACAGCAAACATTTTTTTCCCTCCAAATTTCTTGAGGCTAAGCAGTCCAAGGTCAAGGTAGATGTGATAGCTGATGAGGGCCTGCTTCCTGGCTTGTAGGTAGCACTTTCTTGTGGTGTTCTTCTTACATGACAGAGAACAGAGTGGAAGAAAGCTCTTGCATCTCTTTATAGGGGTAGTAATCCTTTCTATGAGGGTTCTATCCTCAAGGTCTAATTACCTCTCAAAGGCTCTATCTTCCAATATGATCACATTAGGGGTTAGGAGTTCAACATGTGAAGTTGAGGATGGGATGGGCGGAGAAAGACACAGTCAGTCCACAGTACTGAGTCTGAAGATCCAAAAGGCTATTAGCAGGTTGCAGTCCTGTGGGTAAAGGTGATGCTGTGACCTTAATTACGTTCACTTTTCCTTCCTGCTACCTAAAAATAGAGCACATTTTTTTTAGTTTGCACATCTATTACCTCCGCACCCCTCCTGCCCCCCCCCCCAAGAAAAACTAGTGTATCAGAATGTATGGAAAATGTATTTCCCCATTGGCATGACGTTAGCACCACCCTTTGGTGGTAATAACCCTGTTACTATTGTGATGGGAGCATTGGCCTCCTAGGTCTTTTTTATGCTGCAAGAGTCACCATTCTAGCTCTGATTGCCTTGCTCTTAACAATTTCGGAAGGGTGGTGCCAACCTACTTAAGTGCTTTCTGATTCCAAATCTCTCCTGATAGAAGAGATTTGTACCTGCATGTACTATGTGTATGGGGAGGTCAGTTTCTTTCTGAAAAGCTCTATGTAGTAGAAGTGTTTAAAGAAAGCTAGTATGTCTTGGACAAGAAATGAGCTTGATGATTAAAAGACCCAAATAAAATTTCCATCAAGTAGATATCATTAAAACACTGTAAAACATATACTGCATAGTATATGCATAGACTGCACAGCATGGTATCAGGCTAAGACCCAAGGGATCAGTTAGCCATCACTTTTGAAATGAAGTTCAGCAGCTATCCAGGTTACAAATTTATCTGATGCACAGAAGTGTGTAAAGGGATTTTTCTGGAAAAGGAATTTTAAATGGTGTACCCTATATATAGTTCAACACCATTTTACTCCCCCGGGGAAGATGACATTTGTTTTAGGGAGGTAGGTTTGAATAAATTTGCCTTTGTGCTGCTAATGAGTATGCAGAGTTTCAGCCAAGAAAAGCTCACTTCTCTCCTATAATTTTAGCTCTCTTGGAAAGTTTTGGGGTTTATACTTCAATTGCGCAGGTAGCCTCCACTCCTCCTTTTGAGTGATGGTGAATAAACACTAACACTTCTTCATAAGAGGCACAGTCCTACTCTTTGTAACAGTGAATTCCATGGCGATAGGTGCTGGCTTTCTACCTTGGGTTTAGATGACAAGGTCTGTATAATTCTAGTAAACATCTTGGCTTCCAGGTCTACCCACAGAAGTGCCTCTATTCTTCCTGTGTCTCCATTCCCCTGTCAGGGGTCCCCTCACTCTCCTGTTGCCTTATCTGTGTCATGGACTTACAAGACCATTTACACATTTGATGATTTGCTAGAAGTGATTCAGCATCACATTCAGAGTCAAGATTTATTACAGCAGCACAGTAAAGATACATAGCCAGAGCAGTAAGGGAAAAATGTATCAGGCAGAATCAGGAGACATTCATGTGCAGGCTTCCTGTGTCCTTTCTCTACCGTTGGGATCACACATAGCAGACTCCCCTAGCAGTATAAAACAACTCTCAGTTCACTCAGAGCAACACAAATGCAAGTTAACCTTTTCCAAAATAATATTTTTGAAGAGGATCTTTGGATTTAATTGAATTAACTAATTCATTTTTTAATTAATGAGAGAGAGAGAGAGAGAGAGAGAGAGAGAGAGAGAGAGAGAGAGAGGAAGAGAATAAAACATCGATTGGGTGCCAACTGGGGATAGAACCTATCACCTGGGTATGTGCCCTGACTAGCAAACAAGCCCACTACCTTTTGGTGTAATGGACTATGCTCCAACCAACTGAGCCACACCAGCCAGGGTAATTCTTTGGTATTTCAGAAAGGTAAGTATCATAAAGAAAAACTTCCATGAATTGGACTCACTTTATTTTCCTCACTTCACAGCTATATGGGAGTAAGACTTATTACTTTTGTGATTTCTCATATTTCCTCATTATAAAATCCCCAAGTTTTATGTGTGCAATGACGATTCTGAAGCTGTCTTATCATTGCTTCTTCACTGGCCATAGAATTTTCCTTCATGACCTCTGCTTCTTGCCCCTCTAATCAGGTGTTGAATTTCCCCAGAGCAGGTGTGAAAGTTTAATTGTCAAGGTGGTTATGATATTCTTTGGAGGTTGTTGCTTACCTACCTGTTCAGATGTTTTTATTTTGTCAGCATTTGATTGGATTCTTTCATCTGTGATCCAGTGTCTATATTAAAGTCCATTTGCTTCTCTGTTCCTCCTCAAGACTATTATGTGGATAGAAGGGTCTACATCCTTCAGTGCTGATTTTTTGGTCTTTAGGGGAGTTAGACTCTAGCAATACTGCATAATAAAGAGTGTTTAGAGTTGATTAACCTGTGCTGGACCACTGCATAAAAGGCTGATGAGAAAAATGGTTCACTAAGCTTACCATGTAGGAATAAAGTTCAAGAAAAACTTTAAATACCCTAACAGATTACTTGAGTAATAATAGTCATTTTTTAATGTCATATATTTACTCCAAGACAGGAAACTATGGAAACTTATATGCATGTACTTCAGAAAAGCCTTAGAATGTGGTGGGCTGAAATAATTTCCCGCTATGAGCCAGGTACAGCTAGATGTGGAAGCTTGGTGCTTGCTCTGGCAATACTTTGTGACATGTTTGGCAAGTCACTTCTTTTCTATGAGTTTCATTAGTAAAATAAAATGTTAGATCAAAAGGTATTTTTAAATATATATATTTTTATTGATTTCAGAGAGGATGGAAGAGGAAGAGAGAGAGCTAGAACATCAGTAATGAGAGAGAATCATCGATCGACTGCCTACTGCACACCCCACACTGGGGATCAAGCCCACAACCTGGGCATGCCCTTGACCAGAATCAAACCTGGGACCCTTCAGTCTGTAGGCCAATGCTCTATCCACTGAGCAAAACCAGCCAGGGCCAAAAGATTTTTAGGATTTTTTCACCATAGCCCTTGAAGTGGGCTGATGGTTTCTCTATTATGATTTCTGTTAATATTCTGTATTACTCCTGAATTTGATTATTATCTTTAAATGGCTCATTAAAGAAGTAAATTTTGATCTCTTTTTGTCTTAAAATCTATTAGAGATACTTAAAATTTTCTTTGAGTAAACTCTGGTTTTAATGAACACCATAAAAATGTCTAGTTTGATATAATAACATTCCACATCTCCATAGGTAGCCCAAAATAACAATATTGTACTGAATTCTATTAAAATTTTTAAAAATAGTCTTTAAAATGAATGTTTTCACCAGATCATATTTTCAGGAGTCAACTATTGCAAGACTTTTAGCAATATTCATTAAAAGCAATAACAATGGTATCTGATAAAGCCTGTTTATTGACAATATAAAATATCAGTGTTTTATAGACATCTCCTTTCATCTCCCAATGCCATGTAAATAAGTATTGCTATTTTATTTTCTGAAGCAGAAAATTTAAATATTTTTTCAAAAAAAATTTTTTCACCTGCCTGGTGTGGCTCAGTGGATTGAGCATTGTTCCCCTGGACCAAGAGGTTTGATGTTTCTCTCTCTCTCTCCCTCTCCCTTCCTCTCTATCTAAAAATCAATAAAAACATATTTTAAAAAATGGTTTCACTACAAGCTCAAGTTCAGTCCAATGCACATTCATTGTATAGAATACCTAATTTGTATACAAATTTGGTAATGAGAGGCAGTAAAGGGGAATGAGATGATCTCAGGACACAAGGAACATCTAATGTGGAAGAAGTAAGTGAATATATAGAGTTGGTCCTGCTTCTGCTCTGGTCATTTTGTAACATATGTTGTATTACATCTTTACTTTTTTTATTATCCACTAGAGGCACAGAACATGAAATTTGTGCATGGGAGGGGGAGTCCCCTCAGCCCAGCCTGCACCCTCTCCAATCCGGGACCCCTTGGGGGATGTCTGACTGCCAGCTTAGGCCTGATCCCTGGCAGTTGGACATCCCTCTCACAATCCTGGACTGCTGGCTCCTAATTGCTCACCTGCCTGTCTGCCTGGTCATCCCTAGCTGCCCCC
>PVJC01026689.1:0-23832 GCA_004026665.1 Murina feae
AAATTACAAATCTGGCTTTTAAAAAAATTCATGTCTTTTTTTTTCATGACATTTTTCTTTGGTATGAAAGTTGGGATTTCAAATACAACACATAGAAAAATAGGGCTTAAAATGTGTTTAAGCTACCAGTTGTGATCGACATTAACCTGGAGCAGTAACATAATCTGTTAGACTATAGGAATATGATGATGAAGTTTATATAATAAAAGGATAATAGGCAAATTGACCCTAACAGCAGAACCACTGGGCATGACTGGTCACTATGACACACACTGACCACCAGGGGGCAGATGCTCAATGCAGGAGCTGCTCCTGGTGGTCAGTGCACTCCCACAGGGGGAGCTCTGCTCAGCCGCAAGCCAGACTGATGGCTGCCAGTATAGCAGTGGTGGTGGTGGTGGTGGTGGTGGTGGTGGTGGCGGTGGTAGTGGGAGCCTCTCCTGCCTCCTCAGCAGCGCTAAGGATGTCTGACTGCAGCTTAGATCTGTTCCCTGCTGGCAAGTGGATATCCCCCGAGGGCTCCCAGGCTGCCAGAGGGATGTCAGACTGCCAGTTTAGGCCTGATCGCCCAGGGAATGGGCCTAAGCCACTAAGTGGACATCCCCCAAGGGTTCCCAGTCTGCGAGAGGGAACAGGCCGAGCTGAGGGACCACTTCCCCCTCCCCCAGGAGTGCACAAATTTTTGTGCACTAGACTTCTAGTGTCTTAATATTTAGAATTAACAAAGCACTTTCACCAGCTAGCCCATTTTAATTTCAAAGGTTAATAGGAAAAATGTAATAATGTCAGGAAACACTGTGGAAGACTTTGATATGGGCAGAAAAGATAAGTGGGCATAGCCCTGGCCAGTATGACTCAGTAGCTGGAGAGTTGGCTTGTGCACTGAAGGGCCATGGATTCGATTCCCAGTCAAGGGCACATACCTCGGTTGCAAGTTTGCTCCCCAGCCCTAGTTGGGGCGCATGCAGGAGGCAACCAATTGATGTGTCTCTCTTACGTTGATGTTTTTTCTCTCTCTTAGTTTCTTTCTCTCTTTCTCTCCCTTCTTCCCTTCCACTCTCCCTAAGAATCAATGGAAAAAATATCCTTAGGTGAGGATTAACAACAATAAAAAAAGATAAGTGGGCATCTTTCAGGGAAATGTTCCTCCATGCTCTGCTATTGGGTAGAACAACTTCTACGTTGTCTGAGTCTACAATGGTCTGAACCTTTCATTGCACTGGCCATAGGTCATAAAAGAATAAAAAAGTGATAGTGATACAGATGTTGTTGCTCATAGAAATCCAAATGAATTCTGTCTGGGTGAAGATGCAATTGATTCTGTACTATAGAAGAGGCTAATTTTGCATCTCTAAGCAAATTCCTTTCAGCATTCTTGATTATCTGCTTATGTGCCTATTCTTCCAATTCTCCTTTGAACTTTTAAAAACAACACCTTGTTGGTCGATTTATTAATGAATTATTTAATCTTTTTAAAAAATTATTTAATCTTTGACATGTGTTAATTTTATTTTTGTATGAGAGTCATGGTTTTACCATTTTTGGAAAGATTCTTTAACACTAATATCAGACTTATAAGAACATAATTCTAATATCACCATGTATCTTGAAACATTAAAATGAATACCTCATGGTAAACATATATGCACCCAATAAGAGCACCTAAATATATAAAAATACTTCTAGAGGACTTTAAGGGAGAGACTGATAGCAATACAGTCATATTAGGGGACTTGAACACCTCGCTGACTTTACTGGATAGGTCTTCCAGACAAAAAATTAATAAGGAAACACTGGATCAGATGGGTTTAATTGAAATTTATAGAATATTTCATCCCAAAGCTGCAGAATACACATTCTTCTCAAGTGCACATGCATCATTCACAAAGATAGACCACATGTTAGGAGACAAAACAAGTCTCTACAAGTTCAAGAAGACTGAAATTATATCAAACATCTTTTCAAATAACAATGGAATGAAATTAGAAGTCAACTATAGCCCTTGGCTCAGTGGATAGAGTGTTGGCCTGTGGACTGAAGGGTCCCAGGTTCAATTCCAGTCAAGGGCATATACCTCAGTTGCAGGCTCCCAGTCCTGATTAGAGGCGTATATGAGAAACCAATTGATGTGTCTCTCTCACATTGGTGTTTCTCTCTGTCTCTCCCTCTCCTTTCCACTCTCTCTAAAAATCAATGGAAAAGATAACTTTGTGTAAGAATTAAAAAACAAATAAAAAACACACACTCAAAAACATAGAGGCTAAATAGCATGTTATTAAACAATGAATTGGTTACCAATCAGATCAAGAAAGAAATAAAAAAAACTTCCCTGGGCCCTAACCGGTTTGGCTCAGTGGATAGAGCATCAGCCTGCGGACTCAAGGGTCCCAGGTTCGATTCTGGTCAAGGGCATGTACCTTGATTGCAGGCACATCCCCAGTAAGGGGTGTGCAAGAGGCAGCTGATCGATGTTTCAACTCTCTATCCCTCTCCCTTCCTCTCTGTAAAAAAATCAATAAAATATATTTTAAAAAAACCTTCCCCGGGAAAAAGTGAAAATGAATACACAACAACCCCAAGTCTCTGAGACACAGCAAAAAGAGTCCTGAGAGGGAAGTTCATAGCACTACATGTCTGCCTAAAAACAAAACAGCAAGAAAATTAATAATAAATTATTTAATCATACAACTTAAAGAATTAGAAAGAGAACAAGAAAAACCCAGAGTAAGTGGAAGGAAGGAAATTATAAAGATTAGAGCAGAAATAAATGACATAGAGACTAAAAAAAAAAAAAAATTACAAAAAATCAATAAACCAAGAGCTGGTTCTTTGAAAAGATAGATAAGATTGATAAACCATTATCCAAACTCATCAAGAAACAAAGAAAGAGGACCCAAATCAATAAAATCAGAACAAGAGCAGAGAAATAACAACTGACACTACAGAAATACAAAGGATTGTAAGAAAATACTATGAGCAACTATATGCCAACAAGCTGGATAATGAGGATGAAATGGACAAATTACTAGAAAAATACTGAATCAGGAAGAATCAGAAAACCTGAATAGGCCAATAAGAACTGATGACATAGAAGCAGTAATAAAAAAAAAAAACTCTCAGCAAACAAAAGCCCTGGTTCTTCAAAGAAGAACTAACACCTACCCTCCTCAAACTATTCCAAAAAAATCCAAGAGGAAAGAACATTTCCAGGCTCTTTTTATGAGGCCAGCATTATTCTAATTCCAAAACCAGATAAAGACACTACAAAGAAAGAGAATCACAGGCCAGTATCCCTAATGAACAGGGATGCTAAAATCTTCAACAAAATATTAGCAAATTGGATCCAGCAATATATTAAAAAATCATACACATGACCAAGTGAGATTTATTCCAGGAATGCAAGGCTGGTACAATATTCACAAATGAATAAATGTGATACATCACATAAACAAAATGAAAAACAAAAATCACATGAACATATCAATAGATGCAGAAAAAGCAACAACACCCATTTTTAATAAAAACTCTTAGCAACATGGGAATAGAAGGATCATAACATAATAAAGTCCATATATGACAAATCTACAGCAAACATCATACTCAATGGACAAAAACTAAAACCATTTCCCCTAAGAACAGGAATAAGACAGGGATGTCTACTTTCACCACTCTTAGTCAACATAATACTGGAAGTCCTAGCCACAGCAATCAGACAAGAAGAAATAAAAGGCATCCAAATTGAAAAGGAGGATGTAAAACTCTCATTATTTGCAGATGACATGATATTGCACACAGAAAACCCTAAAGACTCCACCAAAAAACTACTAGATTTAATAAATGAATTTGGCAATGTAGCAGGATACCAAATCAACACCCAAAAATCAATGGCACTTTTATACACCAATAATGAATTCTCAGAAAGAGAAACTAAACAATTGCACTTACAATTGCAACAACAACAAAAATTAAGATACTTAGGAATAACCTAACCAAGGAGGTAAAAGACTTGCACTCAGAAAACTACAGGGCATTGAAAAAAAAGAGACAGAGAAAGATATAAACTGGTGTAAGAATATACAGTGTTCATGGATTGGTAGAAATAACATCATTAAAATGTCCATACTACCCAAAGCATCTACAGATTCAATGCAATCCCTATTAAAATGCCAATAGCATATTTCACAGATCTAGAACAAATACTCCAAAAATTTATATGAAACCAAAAATGATCCCAAACAGCTGCAGCAATCTTGAGAAAGAAGAACAAAGTTGAAGGGATCACAATACCAGGTATCAAGTTACACTACAAAGCCACTATAATCAAAACAGCCTGGTTACTGGCACAAGAACAGGCATATAGATCAATGGAACAGAACAGAGACTCCATAAATTGACCCAAGTCATTATGCTCAGTTAATATTTGCAAAGGAGGCAAGAACATACAATGGAGTCAAGGCAGTCTCTTCAATTAATGGTGTTGGGAAAATTGGACAGATACATCCAAAAAATAAAATAAAACTAGACCACCAACTTACACCATACATAAGAATAAACTAAAAATGGATAAAAGATTTAAATGTAAGTCATGAAACCATAAAAATCCTAGAAGAAACCATAGGCAGCAAAATCTCAGATAATATGTTTGTGAATATATCTTCTAGGGCAGAAGAAACTATGGAGAAAATAAATGAATGGGACTACATCAAAATAAAAAGCTTCTGCACAACAAAAGAAACCATCAACAAAATTAAAAGGGAGCCCACTGAATAAGAGAACATATTTGTCAATGATACATCTGATAAAGGGTTAATATCCAAAATATATAAGGAACTCATACAACTTAACAAAACAAAGACAAACAATCCAATTTAAAAATGGATAAAGCACCTAAATAGAGACTTCTCTAAAGCGGACACACAGATGGCCAAGAGACATATGAAAAAATGCTCAAAGTCACTGGTCATCAGAGATCAGAGAGGTGCAAATTAAAATGACAATGAAGTATCACCTCACACCTGTCAGAATGGCTACCATCAACAAATCAACAAATAACAAATGCTGGCAAGGATGTGGAGAAAAGAGAACCCTAGTACACTGCTAGTAAGAATGCAGACTAGTGCAGCCATTATGAAAAACAGTATGGAGTTTCCTCAAAAAATTACATATGGAACTGCCATTTGATCCCCTTCTAAGAATACTAGAAATCAGCAACACCAATCAGGAGGAATATATGCACCCCAATGTTCACAGAAGCACAATTTAAAATGGCTAAGATCTGGAAAAAGCCCAAGTGCCCATCAGTAGATGAGTAGATAAAAAAGCTGTAGTACATTTACATCATGGAATACTATGCAGCAGTAAAAAAGAAGGATCTCTTACCCTTTGAGATAGCATAGAGGGACCTGGAGAGTATTATGCTAAGTAAAATAAGCCAGTCAGAGAAAGACAAACATCACATGATCTCACTCATATGTGGACTCTAATGATCAAAATACAATGATGAACAAAATAGATCCAGAGACATAGAAGCACAGACAGACTGTGAGATCTCAGAGGGAAAGCAGTGAGTGGGTGGGAAGAGATCAACCAAAGAACTTGTATGCATATATGCATAACCCATGGACACAGATAATAGGGTAGTGAAGGCCTGGGATGGGGGCAGACTAGAAGGGGTCAATGGAAGAAAAAAGAGGACATATAAAGATTTAATTTTAAAAAATAAAATAAAATGAATACCTCACTTTGAAATCCCTCCAAGATAAGCATTTAGTCATTGTTTTTTAATTGAAATATGATAAATATCTAGTGTTCAACATATATAGAATATGTTTTTTATCATATATAGCAGAGCAATGTAAGTTCTTATTTTTAAAATTAAATGTTCTATTTTAGCTTATTTATAACAAATGAAATTGTATTTGATTCTCATAATCTTTACTACATTTTGTGATATAGTCATTTTATCTGCTTAACATTTTTGTTGAACCTGACTTATACAACTTTTTAACATAGACTTTGGAAAGGTACAGTGTCTTTTACTTGAGAGCAATTTGTTGTTATATTTGAATCAAGTGTGGAAAATTATAAATAAGTTGCCATGTATTTAAATTTATCAAACTCATTAGCAAGTGATATCTCCTATTTGAAGGAAAAATAAAGTTGTTCAAGGATATGAGTATATTCTGATTTGGGAATATGTCAATAGTATTTATATCAAATAGTGGAAAAGATATAGTGTATTACTATAATTTCCCTCCCTTCAGCCTAGTAATAAAGAATCCTTGAACCAAGGTCCTAGACATATTGGTGAGACCATGGTGACTCCATGTCTGAAACCTAATTCAGATATAGTTGAGGCCACAATGGAAGAAAGACACTAGAACATGTAAAAACCTGCTTATGAGGCTGAGATGGAGTGATGCAGTATTCTCAAAGATTCTTTCAGGGTATCCATGAGATCACAACTATTTTTTAAAATAATACTAAGATGCTATTTTCCTATTTTATTCTCATTCTTTCATCAGAACGCTCTGTAGTTTTCTTGAGGCTACATGACATGCGATGATATCACTACAGCTAATGAAATGCATGCTCATGAATATGTTTTACATTTTCTTAATGTTAAGTTCTAGTACAGTAAACACAAATGGCTTTAACTCAAACAGGAGCTTCAAAACTGTTAAGAGTGTAAAGGAGAAAACATTTGAGAATGATGGGAGGAGAGTAATAATGTAGGCAGTAGCCCTATCTCACCTGTGACTTGGGGCTAGTTGCAACATTTCTTGGTCCCATTTTCCTCATTTGCTAAATAAGGGGAATTTGGCTCACCTCCCTTTACACATTTAACACAAAGATTCTATGAACCTCCAACACTGTAGTGTTATTGGTGCTGCAGGAATCTGATCTGAATTTTAGGATTACAGAATTTTAGAGGCTTAGCGAAGTTATTAACCTCCCCAGGGTCACACAGGCTGAGGAATGGTGGAATTGGAATTCTTACTTGAGTCTGTCTCATCCCAGCATCTAACGGTTTAACCATACGCTATTATATCCCGCTCACTGAAGTGAGGAGATTGCCACATGGGTTTTGTGGGTGGGACAGACCCATCTTGACTGTAAAGCCAGGTGCCTAATCTTGGAGGTAACATTACTGGGTATTTTCTTTGTCGACCTATTTATTTGGTGTCATTTGTAACTACTTTATGTTATATTAAAAAACCTGATTACTTCCATTGTTTCTACAGTAGCCAAATTCTTCTGCACATCTGGGAATTGGGCATCATTAAAATAAGAAATTATTTATTTGGTCAAACTCTAGGATTTTCTTTTGTTTGAATATATAGAATAATATAGTACTGTAAAATATACTAACTTTTAAATAAATTTTGCTTCTTTCCAAAAGAAATTGCCACTTCAATGCTGTTTTCTGTTCATCCGCCATTGCAAGAAACTCATTTACCTGATTTAAAAAATAAATCAAACAAGTATTCCAAAGTTTATATAGATAATTCATCTTAACAAGGTGAAACATCAATTTTCTCACTAGAAGTGGAATTTTATTCACAGTAATTACAGCTCAGTTCTCTTGATGGAGGAGATAAGGCCAGATATCTGCTCTAAATTGAATCTCTGAAGCTAATTGGCTGGGTTAGCACAGAAAACTCCCCTTGACAAACTGGAAATCACTTGGAACTGAGGTTTAATGGTAAACTTCAGGAGCTGGTTTTAACAATAAGAAACAAGTGCTTATCATCAAGTGTACAATTTAATCTCTAAGTATCTGCTGCTGTGGTCCTACAGTGGCAGACAAGGAACATTCATGGCTAACTTTCTATAGCTGAGTATGTGAAATATTGCCAATCCCTCCTTCTGGAAGAGCTACCTCACAACTGATTGACATCTTCAATGTGTTGTTTTACCCATTGTTATTTGACTATATACATGTCTTGTTTATTCTCCACTATATTCCAGGGCCTCTGTCATTATTCCTAATAATATTAGCTATGATTTCAATATACAATATGTAATTATTTGTTCATTAAAGAAAGCAATGTATATTTAAATCAAAATTGATTTTTCACAGACTTCTTTATCAATAAATTATTTGCTATTTAATGTTCACCAAAATAACTTATATTTTGGAGGAAGAAAATCCAATTTGGACACATTTCCAAACATGGTTTCTTTTTTGCTATTTACCGTGCAGCCCAAAGTCTCCTCAGCAACACTTCCTGTGAGACTACAGGAATGGAGGGTACCTGTGTGATCGGTAAGATCAATTAGCATATCAAAGCTGAGAAAAATGGATTTAAACTTCGAAGAATCTTTGTTGCAAGTTGTACAAATGCTGGAAGCTTCATTTACAACGTAACCACAGCTTGAACTGAAAAGAAAGGAAGGACATTGTAAAATGTGAAGGCCCTAATAACAAATCTGCGTTCCAGCAGAATTATCACTTAAAAGTCTAAATCAGAGTAAGTAAGTTCAGAGTGCTCAGCACTGCGCAGGCTATAAGACAAACATAAAATTACATGTGTTCTCAGTCTTTTTTAGTATTTGTGATTCATCTGAAACTGGGATAAGCTCATTGTCCTGCTTCCTACCTTCCCCCATGCTGGTCCTGTCCCTACTAGGGCCTTCCTTTCTTGCCCCCCCCCCCCCCCGCACCTCCTACACACACAACCTTCACTCCTTCCCTTCTCTGAACAGCTGCAGAATTTATATTTCAGCACTGTCACATCCTATTCCTTGTTATTGCAGGCATGTCCATCTTATATCCCTGCGGCTGTGTTCTAAGGGCAGAAATGGTGTCTTGTGACTAAAAAGCCTAGGTTCCACAAATGCTCACTTGATGGTACTTATTAGGTCTTCTGTACACCTACAGAAAACCATAGGGTTGGGCAGGAAGTTCACACCTTAAATGTATTTGTACTATTAGTGACACATTTACCTCTCTTTAAGTGGTAATTACATGCTATTTCATATTTTTGAAGCAGGTCTTACTTCAGCCAATTTGGAAAAAACTAATTCAAATTTCTCAAGAAAAGAAGGTAATCTGAAGGTAGTGGTTTCTTATCTAGCCACAGATCACATTTAAAGTAAATGTTAGATGCTTTTCTTCACATATCAATACTAAAGCTATAGGGGAAATGAGACAAAAATTATTTAAATTTGTGAAAAATATTTTTTTAAAAAAACTGCCTTACACAATAGCCTCCACATTAATTTTTTTCAACTTCAATGCTAAATCATAAAGTGTTTATTTTATTTTATTTTATTTTATTTTTGTTTTTTTTGTTGTTGTTGTTATTCCTTAAATCATAAAGTGTTTTAAAAATCCATAGGTCAACTGCCTTGGCCAGGTAGCTCAGTTGATTAGAGCATATCCCCATACACCAAGGTAGTTTGTTTGATCATGTATGGAAGGCAACCAATCACGGTTTCTCTCCTACATAGATGTTTCTCTCTCTCTCTCTCTCTCTCTCTCTCTCTCTCTCTCTCTCTCTCTCTCTTTCTCTAAAAATACAAAGAAAATATACCCTTGGGTGAGGATTAAATAAAAATCCATAGGTCAATATCTTGACTGTGGTCATAGGCAAACAAACCTATACATGTAATATGACTATATAGAACTTAATATACACATGTGCACACAAATGGGGAAATTTGAATAAAATAAGTGGATTGAGCCCAGCCAGTGTTGCTCAGTGGTTGAACATCAACCTATGAACCAGGAAGTCATGATTTGATTCTCAGTCAGGGTACATACCTGGGTTTTGGCTGGATCCTAGTGGGTGGCATGCAGGAGGTACCCAATTGATGAATCTATCTCATCACTGGTGTTTCTATCTCTCTCTCCCACCCCCTTTGTCTATGAAGTCAATAAAAATATATTTAAAATGAGTGGATGGAATTAAAGTCAATATCCTGGCTATGATGTGATACATTGGAGGAAACTGGTCAAAGTGCACATGGACTCTTTCCATATTATTTCTTAAAACTCCATATTAACCTAGAACTATCTCCATAAAAATTTCTATTACAAAAGCCCATAGGGAGATTTTCACAATAACTTTTTAGACATTTCTTGCCAACTATCTTTTGGATAATATTATTAATTCTTCTGGGGTTTACTTTTCTATGCAATAGATATTTTGACCTATGAGTGGTTAGAAATCATTCATCATGCAGTTGAAAATAATTTTTTTAAATGAAGTCACTTGCCCAGCCAGTGTGGCTCAGTGATTGAGCATCAACCTATGAACCAGGAGATCATGGTTCAATTCCCAGTCAGGACATATGTCCAGGATGGGGCTCAATCCCCAGTGTGGGGCATGCAGGAGGCAAACTATTAATGGTTCTCTCTCATCATTGATGTTTCTATCTCTCTCTCTCTCTCTCTCTCCCTTTTTCTCTGAAATCAATAAAAATCTATTTTTTAAAATGCTGTCACTTGCTATAGAATGTGGCAATCAAAATAATTTTCTAATACATTATAAAACAACAATTTGTCATTCTAGTTAAAAGTTTCTGGCAGTATCATATCGTCACAGTTTAGGACTACAGATATAATTGCCTTTTAATTTAAAATTTTCTTTAAAAGACAATTAAAATCTTTAAATCTAAATAATTTGCCATGGAAACTTCAGTATAGGTTACTTACTTATACATTTCCCTCAAATGTATAACCACAGTGGTGCCCAAGTACAGCTTAAACTTTCATAGAACTTAAAAGTTTATTAATAATAATTGTTTTTTATTTCTTACAAGAATGAATTTGCTAAAAATAATTTGGCTGCTTACCATCTATTTCGAACTACTTTTGTAGTTTCATCATCAATGTTCAGTGTAGAAATGTAAGCATAAATAATGCCATAAAAAGGATCTTTTCCTTCATTCTTCAAAGCTTTTACCTTTAATTGTTTAACTGTATAGACATCAACTATTGTATTTACTAAAAATAAAAAGAAGTTATTATAGCTCTCTCTATACATATTCTAAGAATTACAAAGAATTATATCAAATAGAAAAGCTACAAAGTTCAAATGAGAACATGTAGAAGCTTCAGTTAAGTAACAGAACAATTATTATACTTGCTATATTAAAACTTATTAATATAAATGGGGAGAAACAAAAAACAAAAAAAGGGAAATAATGAGAAATTAATGCTTATTAAAATGAAGAATTTATGATTATCAGAAGATGCCATTAGAAGAGTGAAAAGGCAAGCTACACAGTGGGAGATGATAGCAAAAGACAAAAGAATATCTAAAGAATTCTTAAAAATCAATGACCAAAAACACCATAGTCAACTCATTTTTTTTAGCTTTCATCAGATTGGCAAAAGATTATAGAAAGCTCCAAGAGTTTTAAACTACTTTAAAAAGTGAAAATATAGCAGTTACAGAATCAGAATATAGGATCTTTCACTATGTAAATCAAAACGTTATAGGCCCTAATTTTGGCCCTTTAAAAATCCAAATAATATTTAAAGGTCACTTACAGTTTATGGATTCTTCCAAATAACTGTCAATTGCATCATCCTGAGGATTTGTTTCTTTATTTCTTCTTATAAAATTCAATAAGATGTTAGCTTCTGGTGTCTCTTAAATTGAAAATGCATAATAATTAAAAATCAAACTGATTACTTTTTAAATAACTGTGAGAGATCCAAAATTATGTTTAACTTTTGCCCATTTTAATAACAAAAGGGAATAAAATAAAAAAGTGGAAAGGGGAGTACATCTAATGGAAGTATACAAACAGACCTTTGTTAAAACAATCTCATTCTGGAAGTGTGTGAGAGGCAACCAATAGATGTTTCTCTTTCTCTGACTCTCCCCCACCCTTCTACTCTCTCTAAAAATCAATGGAAAAATATCCTTAGGTGAGGATGAACAACAACAACAATAAGTCATATAAAGGTGGGAGCAAGGGGAAGTTGTAGAAGGGGTCATGGGGGAAAAGGTAATTTTAAAAAGTCATATAAAACAATCTTTCATTTTTAATTCAAATGAAATCTAAGCTTTTTTTTCCTTTTTAAATACACAAATATTGGAATATGTGATATCCCCAAAGGGATAAAAAATTTCAGATAACTTTTTACCTGGATTAGTTGTAATAATGGTTTTTGAGATTACAGTTGCTGTCATGCAGTTTCGAAATTTGTCAAAATTTATTCTTACATCTGAGGCAAATATTACTGTTTGGGGGAAAAAGCATTTTTAAATTATTACATGGGGGATAAAAAATGACAAATATTGAAAACAATCATTGCAGTATGATACCTGTTTCTCGTGGCACCCAGCTCCGTGCAAGTAGAATGGATTCATTATCCCAACTGCACATTTAAAAAAAAAAGTGATAAAAATTGACTACATTAGAAAAAAAATGGCAGTAAACATTATTTACCAAAAAAAAAATATCTTAGGGCTGGGGTGAACCATTCCCCATGTAGTCAAAGGCACAAGTTAAAGATGTTGGCTTCTCCTGCATTTTGCAGAGTTATACTATTTCACAGAGCGTTTAATATCTACATGATCAATCATTCCTCCAATACCATTATTCTAACAACTTCTGCTCCATCAATTCTTTCTTTTCCCATCACTCAGGTCACTCCTGGCTCCTTGGAACTGAGTGACTACAAGTCTAAAGACTTTAAAGACACTCTTTCAGACTATAAGCGAGGGCCCCAGTGGATAATCTGCTCAGGGCACTTGATGGATTGAAGGCTCATTTCAACCTTAGTGCCTTTTGGTACCCAGGCATCTGGAATCTAAACAATGCCATCTAATACCCTACAGTACTTAGAAATGTAGTCCTGCTCCACATCCCCACACCAGGCACCCCACAGAAACAAGACTAGGATAACACTTGCTTTTCTATTATCTTTCCATGGTCTGGCTCCAGGGTACTACTCAAGGAATTATGGAAAATCTGGCATGTTCATTATCAGTGAGACCTAATAAATCACCATTTTTAATAAAAGTGCAATAATACACTAGTCACAGTGAGTCCATCTAAATAATCCCATGTCATCTAAAGATCTCATTGTAAGGTAAATCTTACAGCAGACTGTAATAAGTCAAAATACAAGAGTGAGGTTTTTAAAATATCATTTCTCTCCTATCATTACTCCTCTCCTGATACTAAATCTATCATATTTTTGATAAAATAAAAATGTTCTGTCTTGATAATACTAGGGATTTCACATTTTAGAACAGGTATGGAAGGTTACCATATCATTGCAAAAGAAGACTCCATCTCATCATAGAGTTTAACTTCACACCTCTGGCCTTTTCTTCGGTCTGATGTTGTAAAGTATTTTGGCTCTCCAACCTTAGAAATTGAAGGAAATCATTATTCTTCATCTATAATAGTAGAGGTACCTAAATATTTATTGATGGAAATACTCAGATGTTTACCCTTTAAACAACAAGTAAGAAACATCAAAATACAAGAATCATTAATATACATTTAACTAGAGGCCCAGTGCACAAAATTCGTGCAATGGAGTGGGGGGGGGGGTAGTCCCTCAGTCCGGCCTGCGCCCTCTCGCAGTCCAGGACCCCTTGCTCCTTCCACCCACCTGCTCGCTGTTCCTTACAGCTCAGCTCACTGCTTCTTAGCACTGCCACAGAGGCAGGAAAGCTCCCGCCACAGCTGCTGCACTCACCAGCCATGAGCCTGGCTTCTGGCTGAGTGCCACTCCCCCTGTGGGAGTGCACTGATCATCAGGAGGCAGCTCCTGCATTGAGCATCTGCACCCTGGTGGTCAGTACACATCATAGCAACCAGTTGTTCTGATGGTTCCACCATAATGATCGCTTAGGCTTTTATTATATAGAATTATATAGATGATTTAAAAACATCTACCTCTAAGCTAGGTGTATTTAACTGATGTTGTTAGTTACACAGTTTGAAGAGAAGTGCAAATATATGTATTTTAAGTTAAGATTTTGGGGTCTTTTCAACATGACAGAACAAATGTTCCATGACAAGCCCATGGGTGGCATCTATGTAGGCTCATTGAGGATAGAAAGTATATTTTCAACATCTGTGTATCCCTCTGGCTTAGTACAGGGTCTGGCACAGAATTCATTTGACCAAATGAACTCAGTCTCTCTGAGTCTCAGTGTCCTCATCTTTCTAGTACAGATATGAATATCAATACTTCCTTTGTGCCTTTATAAGGACAATGTGGTGAGGACCAAATGAGGGATGTATGGGAAAGTGCTTTAACACAGTCTGATTCAATCCACACTGTCAAAGCACTTTCCCATATATCCCTCACTTCCATCTTAAAAATGAAGGTGAACTCAGGAACCCTTCTGTCAGAGGCCCAGGGGTTCTCACATGGTACAACAGACACCTCGGACAGTCACATAGCAAGGTCCCAAGAACAGACTAACAATTGACTGCACCCTATGCCACTATCACCACTGCATCTATTAGCAGGGCTGAGTTCCACAGGAAGGAGCTGAAGAAAGACTCACAGCTACCAGCAGAAGAGCACTACCCAGAAAGAAATTCGGAGGAAAGGACAGCCAGAGTATGAAAAAGGCCTGCCATATCACAACAGGCCTCTGTACAAAAAAGAAAATTGTACAAAAAAGAGTTTTAAAGTAAAGAGACCTAAGCAGATGTAAGAAGGAAGAGATAACAGGTTAATTAAAATGTGAAGAAAATAAATGTAGGAGGGATGGAAGCAAAATGAGAGAAGTAAGGCAGTGAAAAAAAAAAGTAATTCTATAGAAAAAGGTACCAGACTCATAGGATGGAGGTAGGAGAAGATACGTGAAAAAAGCTGTTACAAGCTGGAAGGCTCGGGAGGGTTGTGGGGGGAGTTAAGAGATCAACTGAAGGACTTGTATGCATGCATATAAGTATAATCAATGGACACAAGACACTGGGGGGTAGGGGAGGAGGGGGAAGGTCAAGGGGAAAAAATGGAGACTTATTTAACACTCTTTGTAATACTTTAAGCAATAAAACAAAATTTTTTAAAAAAAGCTGTTGCAGGTTTTGGCTTATGTTTATACTGAATGTTAGAAAATTCTTACTAAGTTGTAATATAATGACATAATATAGGATTGCAAGGAAACTGAGAGATCATATCCCGCCTTTAAGTAAGATTGGATCTAAACTGCTGAGAAAGTGATTTCTCCTACTTTTTACCATTGTCATATATGGTGTTTATTCCTCCATCCTGGATTATACTGAGTGCTCATTGTGTGGCTGGCACTGTGCTAGGCTGGAATTAGAGTGATGAACGAAAGCACATGCCTCTCCATCAAGGGCCTCTCATCTGGTTGACACTCTTATTGGTTAGTCATTTAATACGGAAAAGCAATTGGCAATTACTAACAACATTAACTATAAGTACCTAAGTCAATATTTTTATGTGTGTATGTGTGTCTTTTGATTACCATTATTCCATACATTGAGAGAAACAGATCTTGCCCCTTTAATTTTCTTTGTGTACTTTATTTTTTTAAATATATTTTTATTGATTTCAGAGAGGAAGGAAGAGGGAGAGAGAGATAGAAACATCAATGATTAGAGAGAATCATTGATTGGCTGCCTCCTGCAAGCCTCCCACTGGGGATCGAGCCCACAATCCGGGCATGTACCCTTGACCTGAATTGAACCTGGGACCTTTCAGTTCGCAGGCTGACACTCTATCCACTGAGCCAAACTAGCTACGACATTGTGAAACTTTAATTTTAAGGTCCACCTCTTAGTCCCTACAAAGTGACTTTAGTCTGTCCAACGGAGTTCAAAACTTGGGCAATAATTAAGTAAGAGGGAGATTTTGATATAACAAATGGTGAAACACTTCCAGAGCCCCATGCAGTGTTGTCTTTCCCTGCTTTTCACCACATGATGCTGTGCAGTAGGTCACCAGACCCCAACTACAGTTCAGGTGGCTATTCTTACGCCCTCTCCCTTCTCAGGACAACTCTGAAAACAGGCCCAGAATTGATTCCTTGATTTATACAACTTACACCCCTTTAAGTAACTTCATTGAAATCTTCAAGTCAATGAATTTACCCTTTCCATTTGTATCTTTAACCAAAGTATAAAAGGCTCTCATATAGTTAGTGGATCATTTATGAGTGAGTGCTGCATTTAACATTCAAATATGATTTTATGTTGTTATTCATTCACAGATAAACTGCTACTTACCTTTTAATGAGAAGTGATATCATTTTCTTAATTCAACTGACTACTGATCAAGATACAGAGGAATATTTACTCCAGCTGGTTACTACTTTCCAAACACAAATTAAATGATAGAACTTCCCTACCAAATTGAACTTTGTTGAGGTTTAAACTTACCAACTTCACAGCTGCAAGCACATTAATAATTCTCCCATCAAGACTGTGTCCATTTGCAACAATATCACCCAACGAATAATAATCACGAGATTCTTTAACAGGTACATGTATCAAAGAAAGTAACTTGGTGTCCACTTCATAACTGGAACAAACTTTTACTGTTGAATGATCTTCACTGAGCAATAGTTTACAGTCACTAAATTGTAAACACACACACAAAAAGTTACTATTAAATGATTTTTTAAAATAGAAAAATACTTCTATGTTCATAGTTAAATTATTTTTTATTGTAATTTAGACTAGATTAAGAAAATTTTACTCACAGAAACATTAAAAATGTAGTAAAATATTTTTGACTGAAATATATTTTCATTAAGAAAATGTTTTGAGGACCAATTTGTGCCTGAGTGCTAAGCATACCAGTTGTCTGACCTTACCCCAAACTCTAGCTTTAGTTTCCTTCCCTGTGAAATAAAGGTATAAGAGCACTCTACATCATGTTTGCTATCTGTATACAGATACAGCTTATATGTGTATCTCTATAACACTGAGCACCCTGCCTACAGATTTTAAATCAAGGGCTGTGCTTCACTTACTCCTGTGTTTCTCTGTATCAAGTAGATGCACAATATTAACAACTGAACTTGAATTGAGGCACTCCCCTTCCAGCCAATCAACAGCTAAGTCCCCTTCATGGAGTTCATTTCTATCCCTCTCTTCCCCGACTAATGCTTTAGTATTTATCTCATTACTTCTCACCCAAACTTTGGTCCTGTCTCCCCCTACAGTATCCTCCTAAGGTAGCCAAAGTAATCTTTCTAATCCACAAATATCAGTGTATTATTTCCCATCTCAAAGACCTTTTGTGTAGCCAACGAATAAAGTTGTTACAATGGGCAAAGCTGTCTGAAATGCTTCTGCTTCTTTATCAAGCTTTTCCTCCTGCCTCTCTCCTGCCCTTGCCCTATATCAGCCATATCAGACTATTAGCTATGAACCCGACACTTTTAGACAAAAAACAGTCAAACATCACCATTTTCATATGATTCAACCTACTATTCACTGTTCTGATAAATATCAGGAGGTCTCATGTTTATTTCCTCTTCCAAGAATGCTCTTCCCTCCACTCATTCATTCATTCATTCCATAAATATTTATTGAAAGCCTATTCTGTGCCAGACCATAGCCTAGGCATGAGGGTGAAGAAGATAGATAAGACCTTTGATCTCATGGAGTTCACAGGTGTGGAGACATGGCAATTAATCAAATAATCTCAGATAGTGATTGGGGTTTTGATGATAACAAAAAGCAAAGGGAGGAACCAAGATGGCGGCATGAGGTATATACCTAAATGCGTAGCCTCCACACCTACATTATAGAAATACAACTATACAGATAAATGGCCATCCTCCAGAACCAAGGGAGGGAAAGCTTTACAACTAGAAGGCAAGAAAAGGAGTGCTTTGAGACTGAATAGAAGCTCCCAGCGCCCAAACTGAAAGGTACGGACATGCGAAACGGAGGTGGCGGCGCGGCTGTGCGGGTGGAAGGGAGCGGCAGCGGAGCTCAGGTCCGCGGCTTGGAAGGAGATTATAAACTCCCGGGTCGCACTGAATGCAACGGTACGGTGGAAGACCAGTGGCGTTCTAGCAGTGCTATTCGCAGCGATCACTGATGCGGAGATTCGGGGACTGAGAATCGTGTGTAGATCCCAGGGCTTGGACACGCCAAATCCGGTAGAAACTGCGGCATCAGCAGAGGGGCAGCCATTGTGAGTCGCTCCACCCCTGGTGATTCTGAGACCCCGCCCTACCCCATCTACAACCCCGCCCAAGCTGTGCGCCTGCCTGCCTGCAGCATAACCTAAGGGTCTGCAGCTGAGACAGAACTCCAATAGATCCAAACTCCAAACAACTAGGAGAAAGGCCTGCAGGTCATTTCCCCCCAGTGATACCTCTCAGTGATAACTACAACAAGACTGTGCACCCAGCCTTCAAAGGCGTACAACAAGAGTGTCCACCCCAGGTGATTGGGGAAGCTATATCACTGAGCCATATATAGGACACCTCGCACAGAAAGCCAAAATGCGGAGACTAAGAAACAGATCACAAATGACAGAAATGGAGGAACGCAAACGACTGGATATAGAGTTCAAAACTACAGTTATTAGGTTTTTCAAGAAGTTTCTAGAGACTGCTGATAAATTTAGTGAGACCCTCGAGGATATGAAAAAGAACCAGCTAGAAATTAAGCATACATTGACTGAAATAAAGAATAATATACAGAGATCCAACAGCAGACGAGAGGATCGCAAGAATCAAGTCAAAGATATGAAATATGAAGAAGCAAAACCCACCCAGCCAAAAAAGCCAAAAGAAAAAAAAATCAAAAAGTATGAAGATAGTGTAAGGAGTATCTGGGACAACTTCAAGCGTACCAACATCAGAATTATAGGGGTGCCAGAAGAAGAGAGAGAGCAAGATATTGAAAACCTATTTGAAGAAATAATGACAGAAAACTTCCCCTACCTGGTGAAAGAAATAGACTTCCAAGTCCAGGAAGCGCAGAGAGCTCCAAACAAAAGGAACCAAAGGAGGACCACACCAAGACACCATAATTAAAATGCCAAGAGCAAAAGACAAGGAGATAATCTTAAAAGCTGCAAGAGAAAAGCAGTTAGTTACCTACAAGGGGGAACTCATATGACTATCAGCTGATTTCTCAACAGAAACTTTGCAGGCCAGAAGGGAGTGGCAAGAAATATTCAAAGTGATGAACAGCAAGAACCTACAACCAAAATTATTTTACCCAGCAAGGCTATCATTCAGAATTGAAGGTCGGATAAAGAGCTTCACAGACAAAAAGAAGCTAAAGGAGTTCATCACCACCCAACCAGTATTATATGAAATGCTGAAAGGAATCCTTTGAGAATGAGGATGAAGAAAAAGTAAAGATGAAAATTATGAACAACAAATACATATCTACCAACAAGTGAACCTAAAAATCAAGTGAATAAAAAATCCGATGAACAGAATAAACTGGTGAATAGAATAGAATCAGAGGCATAGAAAGGGAGTGGACTGACAATTTTCGGGGGTAAAGGGTGTTAGGGGTGCGGGAAGAGAATGGACAATGATCGTACACCTATGGATGAGGACAGTGGTGGGGTGGGGACAGAGGGTGGGGTGGGAAATGGGAGGAGGGGAGCTATGGGGGGAAAAAGAGGAACAACTGTAATAATCTAAACAATAAAGATAAATTAAAAAAAACAAAAAAACAAAAAAACAAACAAAAAAAAAGCAAAGGGAGAAGTCCTAGTAATGAACTGGAAGGGCTACTACAGAGTAAATGGGAAAGGTCTAAGGAGATGACATTCAAGCAGACACTTAAAGAGGAGAAGGAGCAAATGAGTCAGGCTGAGACTGGACTCCACCTGAACCTGCCTTTGCTCAGCTTCCCACACCCACCTCTTCCCTCCTTTCCTTATAAGGCTGCTCCTGAGAGCTCACCTTCAAAAAACCATTTGCACAAAAATCCTTCTCCAGGCTCTGCTTCCAGAGAACTTGAACTAAGATATTAAGGCATGTGAGTAGAGTTATACTTTGATACGAAAATATATATATGTGACTTTCAAGATTTATCTTTCCGTCTCATTGTTCAGCTATAATGTAACTAGAGTCAAATTTTTCAAAATCTAAGAGAATCAAAGTATTAAAAACAAAGTCATTTTTTTCATGTGACTCTATATCAAAGTAAATTATTTCATAATAAAAAATAAACATTGTGGCCCTGGTCAGTTTGGCTCTGTGGTGGGAGCATCTGACCTTGGACTGAAGGGTCTCGGGTTCAGTTATCGGTTGGTCAAGGGCACACACTTCAGTTGCAGATTAGACCCCTGGCCCTGTGTTCTCTTGTGTCAATGTTTCTGTCTGCCTCTTCCTCTCTCTCCACCCCCGCCCCTTTCTTTCTACTCTCTCTAAAGAAAATCAATGGAAAATATATTCTCAGGTGAGGACAAAAAAAAATAAAATAAAAATAAAATAAAAAAAATAATAATAATAATAAACATCATGTGCCCTGACCATTGTGGCTCAGTTGATTGGAACATTATCCCTGTGCACCACCAAGGGTCACAGGTTTGATCCTGGTCAGAGCACATGGCAGATTTCGAGTTTGATCCAACCCACCCCTCTCCTTCTGTCCCCCCCACCCCTCCGCTTGGGGCACATACAAAGGCAACTGATAGAGGTTTCTCTCTCACGTCACTCTCACTCTCTCTCTCCCTCCCTCTCTCTCTAAAATCAATATAAAAAAATATTTCTCAGGTAAGGATTAAAATTAAGAATAATAAAATAAACATTGTGAGGGAGAATTGAAGTCCTAATTTTCAAATTAAGCTTACTTTTAGTAAGCTGCTCATTTGACACACAAAAACTCATTAATAATAATCATTCTAGCACAAAGCTTATTGATATCTGTGCTAAATACTTACCTGGGAGTTGCAGGGCTGAATTTTTCTTCTCTTTCTAATTCCTTTCTTTGGATCAAGGGATTTTCAATTGTCACTTAAACAAAGGGAAAAGTATGATGCTATTATAAAAAAGTAACAGGTTAAATAAAAAACAAGAGTACATAATAAACATTATAATGTTATTTCTAATTTCTGAGTTAGTGTTAAATATCCTTCCCAATCATTTTCTTGTGTCAGTGGGAGAAATAGAATCCTGGAGTATGACATCAACTGACCCCAGATGATATTTCTTATGCTTTATGTTTAAATCCCAATATATGACCCATATTAACATTACTTTATCGATTAATTACACTGAGCATTTTGATTACAAGATGCCCTTCTACATTTGATTTGATTACAGCATGCTCTTCTATAAACACTTAATTGATCTTCATCCAATTCACAGTTGCTCTTGGAAAATAATAGTGGGGCAGAAAGAGCAATGCAAAATCTGAGTCCTGATTTGAGTTAAACAACTTAATAAGCTTATGAGCTAACATTTTAAGGTTTCCATTTCCTCATGGTCTATATTAGACTTTTTTATGTTCTATTTTGCTAATTACTCACACAATCATTCCCTTTTTACAAATGAAAAAAATTGAAGCTCACAAAGGTTAAATAACTTTCTTGAGGTTTTATATATAGAAAGTAGAGGTAGAATTAAAATTGTTCTGATTTAAAAATCTGTAATATTTTTACTCTATCATACTAAAATTCTATTTAAATTTATAATCATTATTGACTTTACACTTTTAAAATTCCTATCTCATTCAACCTCACAACAACCGTCAACATACAACATATCATATTATATACTGTACTAGAGGCCTGGTGCACAAAAATTAGTGCACTTGGGTGGGTCCCTCAGACCGGCCTGTGCCCTCTCACAGTCTGGGACCCCTTGGGGGATGTCCACCTGCTGGCTTAGGCCCACTCTCCGGACAATTGGGCCTAAGCTGGCAGTCAGACATCCCTCTGGCAGCCCGGGGGCCCTCAGGGGATGTCCACTTGCCAGCAGGGAGCAGGCCTAAGCTGCAGCAAGACATCCTTAGTGCTGCTGAGGAGGCAGGAGAGGCTCCCACCACCACTGCTGTACTGGCAGCCGTCAGCCTGGCTTGTGGCTGAGCAGAGCTCCCCCTGTGGGAGTGCACTGACCACCAGGGGCAGCTCCTGCATTGAGTGTCTGCCCCCTGGTGGTCAGTGTGTGTCATAGTGACCAGTCATTCCAAGTTGTTCTGCTGTTAAGGTCAATTTGCATATTATCCTTTTATTATATAGGATATACTAGAGGCCCGACGCATGAAATTCATGCAAGGGGCTTGGCTATCACAGTTGTGGTGGCTTGCCTTGGCCCTCGTAGCCCTGGCTTCATCCGGAAGGTCATCTAGAAGGGCATCTGGAAGGTCATTTGGCTGTCTAGTCTAATTAGCATATTATTCATATATATATATTATTGATTTCAGAGAAGAAGAGAGAAGAGAGATAGAAACATCAATGATGAGAATCATTGATTGGCTGCCTCCTGCATGCTCCCTACTGGGGATCGAGCCCACAACCCGGGCATGTGCCCTTGACCAGAATCAAATCCAGGACCCTTCAGTCTGCAGGTCCATGCTCTATCTACTAAGCCAAACTGGCTAGGGCTATAACATATTTTAATACCAAAATATGTCTTTAGCTCTGTATAACTAGTGTTCTGGCATTTATCCAAGGAATGTTTCTAATTGTACTGGGCCCTGTAAAGTCTGCAATATTTTCTACCTTCAACTCTGTATGTTCAATTACTCTATTATTCAGTTGGAGAGATACTACATACAACCCTGAAAGTTAATAATACAAGACCATATATGATTAGGCTGCTTCATACTACAATATTGGAGAATAGTAGTTTATCTGCATTACCCTTCCCCTTCTTTTTTCTACCATGAAAAAAAGCTGGAATATGTTTTCTTATTGCTTGTAGTGCACTAAGTTCTACACTTTATAACAAGTGTACTATCTCATTTAACATTCATGAGAATCTATAAGATATTAATTCATAATTGAGGCCCAACAAGATTAAGTGTGAATAAAGGTTGGAATTAGAATCTATGTGCTTCCAAAGTCCTTGTTATTTTTGTTATATACACTGTACTGCCAGAAGGATATTGGGGTGGGGAGAGGATGCAACAGATTTGGTATTTTAGACTAAAAGTAAAGTTACTTAAAACCCATTAAACATTTGCCCTTCTTAGTGTGGCTAATGTTAGAGTGTCAGCCCTCACACCAAAGAGTTGAAAGTTAAATAGTTAAATTCCAGGTCAAGATCAGGTACCTGGGTTGCAGGTTCAATCCCACACCACGCCCCTATCCATAGGGCACATGTGGGAGGCAATTGATCTCTCTTTCCCCCTCACTCCCTCCCTTCCACTCTCTCTAAAAATCAATGGAAAAAATATCCTTGGATGAGGATTAACAACAACAAAAATTCATTAAAAATTAAAATATCTTTTATCAAAATCTATTTAGCAGCTCTATTATGTTAAACTAGGGGCCTGGTGCACAAAAATTTGTGCACTTGGGGTGGAGGGAGTCCCTCAGCCCAGCCTGTGCCCTCTCACAGTCTGGGACCCCTCAGTGGATGTCCTATGATGGCCCCAGTCTGCCAGGTGCCTTTTGTGTGTGTGTGTGTATGTGTGTGTGTATCACCACTGGGGACCTGCCCCCAGCCGCATCTGAGGCTCGGAGCAGTCCTCCTGTGTGTGTCTACCTGCTGGGGACCTGCCCCCAGGCTTGCAGCAGGCACCCCCTCTATGTTGATCTCTCAGACTCTTGCCCTCCCCTGCATGTTGTTCTCTTTTTTGAGCTCTGACCAGGGCTGGGTGCGGCCTGCCTCCCAAGCTTGCCTACTGCCCATCTTCCTCCAGCCACCAGAAAGCAGGGAAAACCCCGCCTCGTGGTCAGGCCAGCCTTTTCCTGCTCCCTGATCCCCGGAAGGG
>PVJC01026690.1:0-23833 GCA_004026665.1 Murina feae
AGCTCCTTCCCAAGGCCCTGACCACTTGATGGAAGGAGGAAGGGAGGAGCCAGGAGCCAGAGGGGCTGGGTTAGACCAAGAGCTTCTCGAATGTTCTGAGGACGGCAAAATTCCTTCACATAAATTCCTTCTCCCTGAAATCCGATGGTTTATACAGCAACATATTAGCTGGCCTAGGACCCTTCAACTCCAAGATTTTATGAGTCGTGTTATTTTGCTACAAATAAGGACTGTGACAAAAGAAGCCACCTAATCCTAAAGAGGGCTGAGATTTCCTAATTTTCCGACCTTGATGAAGGATGTAGGTATTAAGAATGGTCAGAGAATAGCTGGTCCTTGGCAAAACTTTAAGCAAAGTCTGGTGAAGCTCAGGAGTCAGCTCCTGGGGGTGCTGTCCTTTGTATCTAAAGAAAATGCGGCTTCAGGCCAGCATTTTTATTTTATTTTATTTTTAAAATTTTGCTTTATTGCTTAAAGTATTACAAAGAGTATTACATATGTCTCCTTTTTTCTCCCTTGACCTTTCCCCAGCCTCCCCTACCCCGCAATGTGTCCACTGATTATGCTTATCAGGCCAGCATCTTTTACAATATCTATAAGATTTGGTGATGCTATAAGACCCCACCGGTGCCCAGACCCCTGCGATGGCAGGCTCTGCCCATACCCCTCTGATTGCTGGCCCCGCAGAGCCCAGGCCCCTGTGATCTCCGATCTTGTCCCTGCCCAGGTCTGAGGCCTCTGGCCCAGGCCTTATGCCTGGGTAGGGCACCCTCATACTCCTCTGATCACCGGCCCTGCCCCTGCCCCCTCTGATCACCAGCTCCACCCTTGCTGATGCCTGAAGCCTCTGGTGAAGGCCTCTGGCCTGGGCAGGGCCCCCCCCCCAGCCCCCCTCTGATCGCCAGTTCTACCCCTCAGGCCCCCTGCCTCCCCCACCACCTGCCTGGCTAACAGGCCTAACCACTTGTGGCCATGGGGGCGGCCATCTTTGTGATGGAGTGATGCCTAATTTGCATATTACTCGTTCATTAGATAAGATATTGGACAATCTGCTTGGAATGGACAATTTTCTATAAATGTGTAATTAGCCAAAACTTACTCAAGAGGCAAGAAAATATAAACATACCATTATTCATGGAATAAATTATAAGTTAGCCAGTGACAATGATATGCCAGATCTAGGCAGGTTCTATTAATCAACCTAGGGGGGAAAATTACTCTATTAATTAAGGTACAAAATGTACCAAAAAAGTGTGGAAAACTTCAACAGTGCAAGCGTGCCCACGTTGCGTGCACACACACACACACACATACACACTGATTCAACCTCAAAGATGCAAACATATGTGCACAATATAAATACAACTATTTTAAAAATTGGCCATCCAATCCTGCATGTTTGTTTGATGGTAGCTAGAGACATTCCTGCCTGACACATTTTTTTCTCACCTCCAACCAGGAACTGTCTTTGAGAACACTGCCATTTTCTTTAGGGACTTATCCTCTCCCATCCCAAGAGTCCGAACTGCTCATGCTCAACAGTGGAGTGGAACCTAAGCCAGACCAATCAGATTGTCTCTGCTTGAAATCTGGTTCTTGACAAAAGTCGTAAGGCAGCAAAGGCAGTCAGAGAGAAGGTGCTGGACTAGACAAATGGCCACACGATCCTGCTGTTCTGCTCCTCAGAGCAGCCCAGATCCCTGACCCTTGTGAGCACTCATCATTTTGATCTTACTTTGCTCCTAAAAACACCCTCAAAATATTTCCAATACACGCCTCTTAAAATGGCCAATCATGATTCATTCTCATTGTTTGTCAACACAGACATTCATCTAGATCAATTGGAATATTTAGAAATACAAATTACTTACTGGATAGATGAAAAGTAGAGAAATTATGAGAGAGCAATGGAAGTCAAAATTACTAAAATATAATGCTTATTGCTCATTAAAAAAGAAAATTATTGTCCAGTAGGTGTAGCTCAGTGGTTGAGGGTCGACTTATGAACCAGGAGGTCACAGTTCAATTCCATGTCAGGGCACATGCCCAGGTAATCCCCAAATAGAGGGCATGTAGGAGGCAGTCAATCAATGATTCTCTCTCATCTCCCTCTCCCTTCCTCTCTCTGAAATCAATTTAAAAAATATATTTTTAAATAAGAAAGAAAATCTTTGTAAGCTAGAAACAGAAGGAGTTCTCTCAAGTATATCTGCCAGAAATCACCGTAATGTGATGATGAAACTTACAGAAAGTCAAGTGAAGGTAAGGCTTATATTAATTTATTATTTAACATTGTCCTAGGGGCCTCGGCTAGTGCACTAAGAAAAATAAACAAACAAAGACAAAATTATTTGTAAATATTGAAACCAGAGTCATGTTTTAAAAATCATTAAGTGCATGATCTTTACCATAATAGATGGGGACATGTAGGGATAGAGATCATAATTTAATCTTATGAAAAGAAAGAATACAGAATACAATCAGAAATCAGAAGATGCCTGGAAGAAAACATAAGTGGTAATCTCCTTGACATCAGCCTTGGCAATGATATTTTTTAATTTATCTTTATTGTTAAAAGTATTACAGATGTGCCCTTGGCAATGACTTTTTTATCAGACTCCAGAAGCAAGGGCAACAAAAGCAAAAATAAACAAGTGGGGACTGCATCAAACTAAAAAGCTTCTACACAGCAAAGAAAATCACCAACAAAATGAAAAGGCAACCCACAAAATGGGATAATATAGCCGTAAGTCATAAATTGATAAAGGTTTACTATCTAAAATACATAAATCACTCATACAACTCAATAGCAAGAAAATACAACCTAATTTAAAAATAGGCAAAGGATCAGTTAGACATTTTAAAGAAGACATACTGACGGCCAACAAGCACATGAAGAGATGCTCAGCATCACGGATGACCACCCTGAGACATCCCCTCACATTCATTAAGTGGCTACTATAAATAAGACAGGAAATAGCAAGTATTGGCAAGGATGTGGAGAAAAGGGGACCTTCGTGCACTGTTGGTGGGATTGTAAATTGGTGCAGCCACTATGGAAAACAGTATGTAGGTTCCTCAAAAAATTAAAAACAGAAGTACCATCTGATCCTGCAATTCCACTTCTGAGTACTTATTCAAAGAAAACAAATATATTAATTTGAAAAGATATCCGCACCTGAAAACATATTGCAGCATTGTCTACAACAGCCAAGATAAGGAAACAGCCTAAGTGTCCATCAACACATGAATGGATAAAGAAGATTGTGTGTGTTGTGTGTGTGTGTGTGTGTGTGTGTGTGTGTGTGTTTGGGGGAGAAAAGACAGTATGACTTCTATGATCCCAAAGCCATGAGCAAAACAAATAAAACAGCAATGAAGAGCACATTTCAAAGAAATCTTTCCTTTTTCTCAGTTGGGAGAGAAAAGGGATTCAAGAGTGACCAGTAGGCGAATATTGTCTCCTCTGATAAAGGAAAGAAGGAGGCCTGTATGATAAATGAGGCTAAAACTGAGGGCAGATGGACTCTCTCATCTCCTGTTCCCATTTGAACTCTTGAGGAACTGATGCCATGAGTTGTCCCCATCTCAGGATGGGATTCGAACTCATGGAAGAAAATTGGAGATACATGCAGAGTGAGGCACTGGCATTGAGCTTTCACAGGCCACCACCAGTTCCCACCCAGCAGGACACAAGGTTGAGACCCTGGGGGCCTGTGACCTTCAAGCCAGGGGTCAGGCAGAGCATGAGGCAGAGACTCCAGGGTGTGACCAGCAAGAACGAAGGAAAGTACATACATATTATTAGGATGGGGGCCCAGAGAGAGGGGCCTGGGCGGGGTGAGTAATAACCACTGTGCCCTGGAACATGAAAAAGTAAAACAGAATAAGCTGCAAGTTCACCAGCCACAAGTTATAGACTAGAGCCCAGGAGGACAGACCAGATGTCACCAGAGAAGACAGATTAAGGATTACACACGTCTAAACCATCAACACAGACAGGCTGTTTTCTCATCTACCCAGACCCCAACTTGGGGAAAAAAATAGGGAAAGGAGAAGATTATCGAAGGATTGTGCTGTTAGTTTTTCATGGAGATACTGAGAATACTCTAAAGAGACTACTTAAATTTAACTACATTGGACCAAATAAGACTGATCATTTCATTAAATGTTTTTGCTGTTAACTAACAAGTAGGAAACCCAGGTCAACTATGGGTAAAATTTAAAAATTACATTTTCTTTTAAATATAAGCTGCAGACTGATATAAATTTTATAATCCATACCGGCCTACCAAGAAACTGCAAAATAATCAAGTGGAAATTTATTAAAACAAAGATGAGAGTCAAGTAAAGTTGCCAGATATCCACATATAAAATTCAAGTTTTATCATATACTAACTAGAGGCCTGGTACACGAAATTCATGCACAGAGTAAGGGTGGGTGGGTGGTGGTGGTGTCCCTCAGACCAACCTGCACCCTTTCCAATTTGGGACCCTTTCAGGGATGTCTGACTGCCCGTTTAGGCCCAATCCCACCATTGGGATCGGGCCTAAACAGGCAGTCAGACATCCCTTTCACAATCCAGGGCTGCTGGCTCCCAACCTTTCACCTGCCAATTGCCCTTAACCACTCCCCTGCCAGCCTGATCAACGCCTAACTGCTCCTGTGCCGGTCTGATTGCCCCTAACTGTCCTCCCCTGCAGGCCTGGGTCCCTCCCAACTGCCCTCTCCTGCTGGCCATCTTGTGGTGGCCATCTATGACCACATAGGGTCAGCCATCTTGTGATGGTCAATTTGCATATTACTCTTTTATTAGATAGGATAACCAAATATAAATATAATTTCTTAAAAAAGTCTCATTCAGAACACAATAAAAACTCTCCTTATGAGATGAGCCACATTAATATAAAGAAAACTATTGATTTTTGTTTTAAAGCCTGAAAGAAAACCTAAATAAATAAAGAGATAGAGTGTTGATCTTGAATGAGAAGACTCAATTTTTAATGTCAAATAAAATTCCACAGGGATTTTAAAAAACAATATATTTTTATTGATTTCAGAGAAGACTGAAGAAGGAGGGAGAGATAGGAACATCAACGATGAAAGAGAATCATTGATTGGCTGCTTCCTGCACGACCCCTATTGGGAATCGAGCCTACCACCTGGGAATGTGCCCTTACTGGGAATTGAACCAGTGACTTCTTGGTACATGGGTTGGTGCTCAACCACTGAGCTATACAGGCCAGGCAGGATTTTTGTTGTTGAAACTAACACCACCTTGATTGCTGGGCTAAGAATTCAATATAATTACCTAAGTTTAGTGCTCAGTGAGATCTCTGGCAAATAACACATACTAAATAAAAAGAGGTAGCAGTTATAATAGTACTACTACTGTTATTCTCATCACTACTACTATTATTTGGTCAATATTGTTACAATCTTGCTATAGAGAAGGGCTTACTAAGAAGGAGGCCAAAAGTAGAACCCATAAAAAACAAGATTTGTGGGTTTAATTTAAAAATATTAAAAGTTTTGCACAGCACCTTACCCAGGACTAACACGCAAGCAGAAAAATATCTGTGACATATACAAAACATAAAGGTCACCATTTTTAATATATATATATATATATATATATATATATATATATATATATATATATTTAAGTCTTACAAATCAACAGAAAAAAAAGAATTTAATGAAAAAAAATGGGCAAAGGATGTAAAGTGGAATTCACAATAAAACAATGAAAAATCCCCGCAAATAAAATGAAAATTGTTTGGCATCATCAGGACTCAAAATATAAATGGAAATGATGACTTTTTCATGCCAGTTTTATAGGATTTTACCAGTCTAATCTAATAAGTGATATGCAAATTAACCATCAATCCGAGACACCTAAGCCATGCTCACCAGCCAAGCCACGCCCACCAGCCAATCAGAGCGACCGTATGCAAATTAACCCAGGCAAGATGGCAGCCAGCAGCCACAGAGCTAGAGCAAACAGCAGGCTTTTCTGTTTGGAGGAAACTACCTGCCTCAGCCAGCTGGGCCTCTGCTCAAGGCAACATAGTTTCAATTATAGAAACCACAGAGCTGAAGCAAACAGGAGGCTTCCTTGCCTGCCTAGGTCTTCGCTCAAAGCAACAAAGTTTCAATTATAGAAGATAAATAAACCCCAGAAACCTGATTCCAGCCAGCCTCGCTGGGATGTTGTGTCAATGGGAGCTGTGGCCAGCCTGAAAACGGCCCTCAGCCCCTCACCTAGGCTGCCCAGGCATCTTAGTAGGGACCTAAACCCTGAAGGGACTGTGGGCAGCCTGAAAATGGCCTCAGCCCCTCACCCAGGTGGGCCACACCTTCATGGGGTGAGGGTTCCTACTGGGGGGCTTGGCCAGCCTGCAAACAGCCATCAGCCCCTCACCCAGGCTGGCCAGGCACCACAGCAGGTGGACATCCCCTGAGGGGTCCCAGACTGCAAAAGGGCACAGGCCGGGCTGAGGGACAAATTTTTGTGCACCAGGCCCCTAGTTTGATAATAATCCTAAAAAATTAGCAAGACATTTCCAATAGTGAATTGTGGAGCTGAAAGAAAATTTGCTGAACTGTAAATGCTATTTTAATTTTTTAAAAATTAAATATTCAAAAGAAAAGACCAGACTATCTATTATCTTGTTTAAAATACTTGAAATTGTCCTAATAAAGGGGTGATCTTAGAAAATGTAGATTAATAATACAGAAGAGTATCATAGGTGTAGCTGGTATTCATTATTTATGATTGTTGAATATTTCAATATCATGTCTGAATATAATATAGATATTAAAAATAATGACCTTTATGTTTTGCATGTGTTACAGATACTTTTCTGTTTGAGTGTTAGTATTGGGTAAGGTGCTCTCTGCTGTGTAAAAATTTTAATATTTTAAAATTAAACCTACAAATCTTGTTTTTTATGAGTTCTCCTTTTGGCTGCCTTCTTAGTAAGTCCTTCTCCATTGCAAGATTGTAACAATACTGACCAAATAATAGTAGAAAAATGGGAGGGGGTATTCAAATAGCACTGCTTAGGGAAGGAAATTTCACTGCTCTTTACCACATCAAATTCATTTTCCAAATCCGACCCACATTTTGGGTGCTAACTCATGGACCACCATGACTAGTGTGTAAATGGTTCCATGAAAAAGAAGCCAGCCCAGCTGGCATGGCTTAATGTTTGATCTTCAACCTCAGAACCAGGAGGTCAGGGTTCGATTCCTGGTCTGGGCACATGCCCGGGTTGCGGGCTTGATCCCCAGAGGGGGAAGTGCAGGAGGCAGCCGATCCATGATTCTCTCTCATCATTGATGTCTCTCTCTCTCTCTCTCTCTCTCTCTCTCTCTCTCTCTCTCTCTCTCTTCCTCTATGAACTCAATAAAGAATATTTTTTTAAAAGAAAAAGAAGCTGAGAACTTGGGTTTCTTGCCTTGGTTGTAAATCATGGGGGTGAGAGGGAGTCTCAGAGTTCATCAGCCTTAGGAGACCGCCCAGGATGCAGGCAGGACCAAAGGCCTAACCAGGTGGACAATGCATATTCCCGTAGAGCACCCCCTGGGCGCAGGACCTTAGAATTCAGGAATTTGATGACTCGGATCCTCAGCGCAGCCTGACACATCAGGGACTCTCAAAGGCAATTCCTCTGGGAGGAGAAACAGAAATGCAGCTCCATGTCCAGTTCCAGTCCTCGGCCACGGAATTTAGCCAAGTCACGTTGGCAGCCATGGCAGTTTGTCACTGGGGGATGCAGGACATCAGCGAGAGCTCATTTCCAAACACATCAGAGTGCAACTGCCATTTGCTGCCCAACTGCCCGCAGATGAGGGGCACTCAGTATGTTAATAGGATGGGAAGAGAAGCCTGCTACACGCAATGTATCACTGCCAATTGTCTTCACTGCTCTTTCCCACAATTGAGAGAAGTGTTATGTTTCTTTAAAAAATACTCTCGCCGGAGCTCCATGAAAAACACATAAGCCGACATGGCAGAAAACCCACTGTATCCCAGGTTATGTGAAGATGCCCGCATCCTTATTCTCATAGTTTTCTATGTGCAGTAGCTGGAGGAGGGTTATAGGACGCTGCAAAAATGGCCCATGGAGTCCCGAGTCTCCTTCATCCAGCGTCCTTAATGGCAACACTGCCAATAACGGCGGCCTAATTAGAATTGCCCAATAAGATACAAAAAGATACCAGTTAAGTTTGAATGTCAGATAAACAGCAAGTAATTTTTTGTTTTTGTACAAGTATGTCCTAATATTATTATTTTTTTTTTTTTTGGTTATCTGAAATTCAAATTCAACTCAGTGTTCTGTATTTATTTTTTAATTTTATTGATTTTTTTTACAGAGAGGGAGAAGGATAGAGAGTTAGAAACATCGATGAGAGAGAAACATTGATCAGCTGCCTCCTGCACACCTCCTGCCGGGGGGTGGGGGGGGTGCCCGCAACCAAGGTACATGCCCTTGACTGGAATCGAACCTGGGACCTTTCAGTCTGCAGGCCGATGCTCTATCCACTGAGCCAAACCGGTTCAGGCAGTGTCCTGTATTTTTATTCTTGAAATCCGGCAATCCTAAGTATAATATCAAAACTGGGAAAAGCTGGCATCAGTACAATATTCCAAACTAGACTACGGCCCCCATTCCATTGTCCTCATTTTTACATGCCCTTCTTTGTAGACTAGTATGTATATAGAGTTTGCTTATTTTATTTATTTACTTACTTACTTTTTAAAAATATTTTTCTTGCTTTCAGAGAGGAAGGGAGAGGGAGAGAGAGAGAGAAACATCAAGGATGAGAGAGAATCATTGATCGGCTGCCTCCAGCACACCCCACACTGGGGATCGAGCCCAAAACCCAGGCATGTGCCCTCACCGGGAATGGAACCATGATCTTCTGGTTCATAGGTCGACGCTCAAGCACTGAGCCATGCTGGCCGGGAGAGTTTGCTCATTTAAAAAAAATAATAATCATTCAAAAGCAAAAAGCAAAAGGATCTGAGGACTTTGCAACGGAGAGCCCACCACAGCTGCACCCTGTCACTGCCTGGACCCGAGGGCTGAATTACCAGGCTCTGCACAGCAGGACTGGTGGCGACCAGTAGGTTTGAATTTTGCTCTTGTCCGCAGAACTCAGTTAACTTTCCACCTGTCTGGGGAAGGCCCTCCATTTGCATGTCTTTTATTGTACTTGTCCCTAGACCGCGATTTCCTGTATGTGCGTAGCCACTTTCCTGCTTTACAACAAGAAGAGTCCAATTCCTTCTCTTGGGCTGTAATTTATGGGCTGCAACCAGCAAGTTGATATTAAATCTTTGGGGTGATTATTCTGTTTGTGAACTGTGGTGATGAGAATAACAAAGGAAAGCGACGTGGGAAAAACACACTAACCTCACACCGCCTAACCCAGGCTGACCTGGGCGTTTTAAACACTGAGGACCCCTGGCTGGAGACACAACGGGTGTCAGCAGCCGAAAATGCCAAATGTTACAAGGAGACAACTTGACCATTGAAAGCCACTCACATCTTCCCCCTTGTGGGCCCCCATCAGGCTGTTTCAGCAACCCTCCCCTCCCAGGGTTAGCATACTTTCAATATGTTTTTATTGATTTCAGAGAGGAAGGGAGAGGGAGAGAGAGAGATAGAAACATCAATGATCAGAGAGAATCACTGATCGCTGTGTCCTGCATCCCCTCCCGACCACCCCCACTGGGGATGGAGCCCGCAACCCAGGCATGTGCCCTGGAATCGAACTAGAGAACCTCTTGGTTCATAGGTCGTGCTCAACCACTGAGCCACACCAGCCGGGCAGAACAGCACATTTTCAATGCAAGGGCTGTTGCTTGCCTTTTGAAGAGTTAAAAAGAGAAAATTTTTATGGAAGATATATTACATCAACATGGCACCCTGAGATACAGGCAGAGAAATATGCAGGAACCCTGACTCACAGGGGGAGGTCAAGGAAACCTCCTTGGGGACCTGTGTCCAGACACTTGTCCTAGGTGAAGACTTCTAGTTACTCCCCAGATTGCTACAAGCCACAGATGACATTGTCACAGGCCCATAAAAAACGAGGGAGATGGGAATCTCTAATGTGCTTTTCAGAGAGCTAAGCATTTCAATTTAAAGGAATGTCTTCATTCTAAATTGTTTTCTGTCTTTCGGTTAAAAGATGTTCCTTCTATTACGAAATGATGGCAACGACAACGAAAACGTTTGTCCTTTGTTGTTTTGTGTGGCAAATAAAATAAGATGCTGAGCAGACCTGTCAGTCAAAGCCACAACGACTCTGGGAAACGCACTGCCCCAAACTCAGCAGCATATAAAAGGAAGCATCGCCCTGGCCAGTTTGGCTCAGTGGATAGAGCGTCGGCCTGCAGACCAAAGGGTCCCAGGTTTGATCCCAGTCAAGAACACGTACCTCGGTTGCAGGCTCCTCCCCAGCCCAGGCCCTGGTCAGGGCACATGCCGGAGGCAACCAATCAATGTGGTCTTCTCACATGGATGCTTCTCTCTGACTTTCCCTCTCTCTTCCACTCTCTCTAAAAGATCAAGGGAAAATAGTCTCAGGTGAGGATTAAAAAACAACAACAACAAAACAACAACAAAAAAGTAAGCATTTATCCTCGGTCGCTCGTGCACAGATCAGCTGGGGCTAATGTGCCTCTCAGTGTTCTGGGGTCACCGGGTAATCAAGGCCATGTTCCCCCATCACCATGGCAGAGCAACGAGAGCACAAACCCAAACTTTTTTTTTGTTGTTTTTTTTTTGCCAAAGCAAATCACATGGTTGAGCCCAGACTAAGGGCAGACAAGCTCCTCTCTCCCTGGGCCGCAGCTGTAAAAGAACCATGATATCCAGGAGGGGAAATTGTGACCAGTAGTTCAGTCTGCCACTTGGTGACAATTATACTAGCCCCCACGTTTCCTGATAGTTGCTGACCTGAGAAAGATGCAAAAAAAAAAAACAAAACACACACACAAAAAAACAAACAAACCATCTTTGACCAGAAAAAATTCCTAATATAACGAATAGTAGCTTAGAAAATTCAAAGGTTAGAGGCAGGTCATTAGAACTTATCAGCACAGGACAATGGGCCGACATTGGGCTATGATGTTCTGTTCATGCATCTCTCTCCTTTTGTGAAATATGAGACTAATCTGGGGCAATCGACAAAGACCACACTTGAAAGGCATCTCTGACAGGGCGTTCAGGAGTTCTGCTTTGCTTTGACCACTGGAAAGAAATGTGCTCATCAGAATTCCCCCGGGGATCCCAGGTAACTGATGCATTCGCCTTGCCCAGCTCTCCCCGCGCACATGCGATGCGTCCCATTTCCCTCCTGCACTTGCTATATTACTTCATTATTCATCACTCAAGCTGTCCCCTCATGACAGATCACACTCTTCCAAGCCTGTTCAGGTGCAGCTTTACCAATAAAATCCTAGTGCCTTTGAAACTGTTTTTATTTTTTAATAATAATAAAAAAAAAATCCTGGAAAGCCATCGCCGTGGCCTTGAGTTGGAAAGTTTAATAAACGTTGAGAATGGTTACAGCGTTTTGAAAATTCTCTGCTCACATACACGACCTTCCTAGCAAAGCCAGGGTCTCTGGGACTCAGCTAGATAATCGGGCCTGGACCCTGTTCCAGGCCTGCCTCTGACTTGCCAGTGATGGTGGGGATGTCACGTCCCATCTCTGTCCCTCTGGTTCTGTATTTATAACCTGGAGGTTGGGTGGGACTTAAAGATGTGTTCGGATGTGTTTCCCTTTCTAAGACAAATGATACAAACCTGAGAATCATCTCATAGTCCACGGCAGGACATAGAGCCGGGGTGGGGAACGTCCGGTCCCAGGGCCATATAAGGCCTGTGAAATCATTTGGGCTGGCCCTGCCAAGGCATTAGGGGTGAGTTAATTAAATGTTTGACCAAATATAGCAGGTCACTTTTAAAAAAAATATATTTTTATTGATTTCATAGAAGAGAGAGAGAGAGAGAGAGAGAGAGAGAGAGAAACATCAATGATGAGAGAGAATCATTGATCAGCTGCTTCCTACACACCCCACACTGGGGATTGAACCCACGGCCCGGGCATGTGCCCTGACCGGGAATCTAACTGTGACCTCCTGGTTCATAGGTCAGTGCTCAACCACTGAGCTAGGCTGGCGGGACTAGCAGGCTGGTTTTTAGGTTAATAATTTATAACACTTTACAACACGAATGATGTTATAAACATCCCAATGACCCCGGGCAGGAAAAGGTTCCCCACCCCCTGATACAGAGCCTTAGGACAGTCAGGAGGGACAGCTCCCTCCCAGCAGGGACCCAGCCATCGAGCTCCTCCCTTCCCAGAAGGCAGCACTGCGCACACAGGGCCGGCTTCCCTGCCAGGATGCTGGGTGCATCACGTGCAGATGACAAAGGCCTTTTGCTTCTCAGCAGCTGCACTGGCCCGCGTGCCGTTGGGGAGCCCTGCCAAGCGGTGTGTGCCTGCGACCTCCGGGCACAGCTGGCTCCCTGGTTTCTCAACTGAACAGCATCCAGGGGCTGTTGTATCTCTTTAACAAGTTTAGAAAGATTCCTGACGTCCCCTTGAGACTCCCACGGTCTCCCCAGCCTTGCAATGTTACCCGACTAGATCAGTGGTTCTCAACCTTCCTAATGCCGAGACCCTTTAATCCAGTTCCTCATGTTGTGGTGACCCCAACCACAAAATTGTTTTCGTCACTACTTCATTACTGTAATGCTGCTACTGTTATGAATCGTAATGTAAATATCTGATATGCAGGATGGTCTTAGGCGACCCCTGGGAAAGGGTCGTGCGACTGCCAAAGGGGTCGCGATCCACAGGTTGAGAACCGCGGGCTCTAGGTGCTCAGACAACATTATTTTAGTCATTTGTGGCTCCTCTCTTTGTCCTGCAATACACATCCAATCTACCAGTAAACCCTGTTGGCTCCACCTTCAAAATACACTCAGAGTCCACCTGCCTCTTCTCTCTACTTCTTTCCTCCAGGTTCAAGCCACCGTCATCCCTCATCTCCACGATGGACAGATCCACACACCTGTACTCTTGCCTCTGTCCTTGACCCACCTCCACCCACAGTTTATTCCCAGCATCGCAATCGGGGTGATCATTTGAAAATCCACATCAGATCGCATTATACTCGTCATTTTAACACCCTGCAGTGGCTTCTATCTCAGGCCGAGGGAGAATCTACAGGGCACTTCTTGCTCTGCTCAGCCCCCAGCGCACACTCAGTTTTGCAGGATTTCTCTCCTAGGCCTCCTGGTCCACTCCCCTCCAGCCACCTGCTTTCAGGGACAAGCCAGAGTCTCCTGTCCCAAGACCTCTGTCCGTGCGACCAGTTCTTTACCCGGCGGCTCTTCTCCTTAATATTCCCTCTTCCCAGGTGGCCGGCTCTCCATCACCTCCTTCACTTCTTAAATGTCCCTTTCTGGGCAAAACCTTCCTCAGCACTCTATTTATTTGTGTGTCTGTTTTACTTAATTATTTTATTGTTTTAAAATAATCCTTTATTGTTGAAGATACTACATATGTTTCCTCCCCTTCCTCCATTGACCCCTCTCCAGCCTACCCCCAACCCCCACTGTCCCATTATCTGTGTCCATGGGCCATGCATCTATCTCAGCATTCTGGCCCAGCCATGGCTCAGTGGTTGAGCGTTGACCTATGAACCAGGAGGTCCCGGCGCATGCCCAGGTTGCAGGCTCAATCCCTGGGGTGGGGAGGGGGGGGAGAGGGTGGTGCAGGAGGTTCCAGATCCATGAGTCTCTCATCAGTGATGTTTCTATCTCTCTCCCACTTCCTTCCTTTCTGAAATCAATACAAATATTTTTAAGAAAATAAAATAAAACAGCATTCCGTCGCCATCAGCACACCTCACCCCCCTTTCCTGTTTCATTTTTCTCTGTCACCTTATCACATTCTGACATGCTATTCTTTTCCTTGTTTGTTAACTGGTTAGCTTCCTTCACTGGAAGGCAAGTCCCTTGCAAGCAAGAGCTTTGTTCTGTAGTATTCTCTGCTCTATCCCCAGCAATGCCCAGAACATACCATGTCTCAATATGTAATTGATTGAATGAATGGGTGGATGAACAAGTGAATGAATGGACATCAACAACTCTTCACTTCCCTCGCTTTTACCAGCTACCAATGTACCACGGCTGACTCCATACACCACTGTCTTTTACTTTCCCTAACCCAGTGGTTCTCAACCTTCTGGCCCTGCAAATACAGTTCCTCATGTTGTGAGCGAACCATAAAATTATTTTCGTTGCTACTTCATAGCTGTCGTGTGGCTACTATTATGAATCGTCATGTAAATATCTGATATGCAGGATGGTCTTGGGCGACCCCTGTGAAAAGGTCGTTTGACCGCCAAAGGGATCGCAACCCCCAGGTTGAGAACTGCTGACCAAACTCCAGGCCAAATCAATGTGGTGCTAGCAGCTGGCCCAGAGATTTGGAAATGATAATTACAGGTTCTCTCTCGACCTCCTCTCAAAGTCTCTGGAGATGTTTCCCACCGTCTTTGCCTCTCTCTCCTGTGTCACAGCCCGGGAACCTTGACAATGAAGCCATTACCTATTTGCCTTCCATTTCTCACATAAGCCCATTGTTGATTTTAAGGATATTAAGGCCTAAAGGCCTTTGAGTGAAATATCCAGTTTTTCAGTTTTAAGAGCCTGTGTGGCCTATTTGGGTTTATGCGACACTTAGAAAAATAGAAGGCAAATAATAATAATAATAACAACAACAAACCCACACAAAATTATTCCTCTTTTGAGGAAAACTCTTAAATCAGAAAAACCTAAATTTCATGAAGTTAACAAAATCAGTCACCGCCTGCATAAATAGATTTGTTATTCAAGATGCTCGTGAGCACATTTTCTGATTCAATATCCTTGGAACAAAATATCTGAAATGTGGGATGAAATATTTTCAAGCTGCTTCACCGACGTCAGGCAGAACATCTGCACATGAGCATAAAATATTTATCCGAGGTTGGCAGGCACACGGGGGAAGTAGCTGCATGGTTTATTGCTAATAATTCTCACTTAATGTGTGCTCCGTGACCGTTTTCTGTATTTATTCTGGAACTCCCTCAGATCCTGGAGGCTACATCCAAAGATCTTATAAACTCTCTGCTGCAAGAAACCAGAAATTCCAGAAGTACTCTTAATGGTTAAGAAGATATGAGTGACCAAACTGCCTCAACATCAGGTGATTTCATTATATGGTTTGCTTGATACTGTTGTAATTAGCAAGTTATTAATAACTAGAGGCCCAGTGCATGAATTCATGCACCGATGGGGTGCCTCAGCCTGGCCTGCGGGGCCAAAACCAGCTCTCTGATATCCCCTGAGGAATCCTGGGTTACGAGAGGGTGTAGGCCAGGCCGAGGGACCCCATTGGTGCATGACTGGGGCTGGGGAGGGACCACAGGAGGGCTCCAGGGTATGTCTGGCCCATCTTGTTCAGTCCTGATCAGCCCGATCCCAGCAGTAAATTCACCTACCAGTCAGGGAGTCTTCCCCCTAGTGGTCAGTGCATGTCATAGCAAGCAGTTGAGCATCCTTAGCATATTATTAGCATATTACACTTTGATTGGTTGAATGGCCCACTGGTCAACCAGACACTTAGCATATTAGGCTTTTATTATATAGGATAGGAAAGGAGCAAAGGGGGCAGCCAGACATGATAGGATATGATAGGATGTCATTGGGCAGCTTCACCAGGAAGCTGCAACCTCACTCCCCCCCAGGGAACCACTGGACCATTCCCTGCAGATCACTGGGGGAAGGGGCCCAACAAAGAGGAGATAGATGCAAGGGCAGTGAAGTGGGGGTGATTAGAAAGGACGCCTGTCTGTCAATCTAGCCTGGAGAACCATGGATTGGCTAGTGGGGGCAGGGCCACTGCAAGCCCTTGAAAATTTGGGGATTCATAATCCCCAAAGGAACTCATTCTCTTGACTCTTGGCTCCTGGGTTCCTTTGGTTTTGCTCCTACTTCCTTGCATTTGCTCATGTTCCCCCCATAGTCAGGTGGCCCCGTGGAGCCCACACACACACAATGGACTGATGAACTGCATTGGGGAACACTAACTAAGCTAGCCTGGTGCTGGGTTGGACGATGCTCCTGACACAGAATGGAAACTCTGGACAACAGTGTTCATCTGAGCCCCATGGCAGTCTCAGCTACACTTCTCCCATGGCAGGACGGAGGGCAATGGAACCTTGGAAATGCAGGAGTGTAATTCCACGGGAAGAACGCTTTCTACAAGCTCGTCCTCCCACATGAATCTCATAAAATGCCTTTTCTCAGGGTGTCACAAAAGCCCACTCCCACCAGCAACGGGGGGCGGGGGGGATGAGAGGCTCTCCCCACTAATGACATGCTCAGGAGCTGAAGTTCACCATTTCTATAACCCAGGAGTTTTAAACAAATACAGCAAGCCAGAAAAGCTGTTTTCAATTTTTAATTGTCCTGCTCAATTCAATTTTCCTGACTTATCTCCGAGTTCCCCCCCAGCTGCTCCCTCTGAGTCTGTTTAGAATGCGTGGTTTGGTCAAGGTCAATTTCCAAAGGGGCGTCTTCTACCTCCCTATTTTCCCTCATAACATTGTCTTCCTTTTTTTGCTGTTGTTGCTAATCCTCACCCAACGATATTTTTCCACTGATTTTTTAGAGAGAGTGGAAGAGAGAGGGAAAGACAGAGAGAAACATCAATGTGAGAGAAACACGTAAATTGGCATGTGCCCAGACCAGGGCCCAGGCCAGGGAGGAACCTGCAACCAAGGTACATGCCCTTAACTGGAATCGAACCTGGGACCCTTTGGTCCACAGGCCGATGCTCTATCCACTGAGCCAAACCAGCTAGGGCAGCCTCAGAACATTTTTAATAAATGTTGAGCCCTTGGGATCTTAAAGGCAATGCAAGGTATATTTTTCTAAGTTGACTGGAGAGGAAAATGTCAGGGGGTCCATGTCATCCTGGTTTTAGGCCTGAGTGTGAAGAATGGGGAATAAAAGCTTAGAATCACAGATGCTTCAAGCTGGAAGCAACTTTACATTTCCCAGTTAACCCTTTCCCTCCATGAACAAAGCCAGGGGAGGGCATGGTTATCCTAGTGCCCGGTGGCCAGTTAGTCCCAGCACCGGAACTGGAACTGAGACCCGGACTCCAGCCCTGGTTTCTATCAGCATCTCATTAAACTGTACTCTGCATAATTTACCTACGGCTTCCACACCCCAATTCTGTCATACAGTCAGGATTAATCAATATGTTGTATAAAGATATAAAAATGTCTAGTAGCAACAGCGAAAAAAAAAAACAAGGAACAAAATTCACCTAAGTGCCCACTTCTGGCTGGTGCGGAGCATAATGTGATGGGAGAAGGCCCGCGGAGTCCTAGGGTAAGATAATTCATTTCCTGGCACGGTTGCAGGAAGCATGCTGTTCATTTATTATTGGCTCTGAGCTCTACACACATATTTTTATGTACTCTCTTTAGAGTCTATATGTCACAATGGTTTAAAAATCCTTGGGTAAAGATTAAATATTGGGTGGGAGTAGTGATGTGCCAAAGACTGCACTAGACAAGGAAAACATGGCAGCAAATGGCCATGGTCCCTGCCTTCCGCAGCAGATGGGGTGATTTAGTTCTCTGATTCTGGGATCACCAACGTCAATGCCTTCAGTGTCATGCAGATGGCATGAGTCGGGGAGCTGGAGGACAAGGTGAGGCTGCAGAGGGAGTAATTCATCAGGCATCGCATAAGGGAGCTGCCATGATTCATCTCCACCAAGTTGTTTCTATGCTAGAATGTGACATCCGTGTTTCCATACCTCTAATTTCTCAAAGGAAGCCCAAGATTCATATTTTAAAAGAATATATCTATTCTTGCCCTAGCCAGTTTGGCTCAGTGGATAGAGCACCAGCCTGAAGATCAAAGGGTCCCAGGTTCCATTCCCGACAAGGGCACATATTTTGGTAGCAGGTTCCTCCCGGGCCTGGACCCTGGTCAAGGCTCATACAGGAGGCAACCAATCAGTGTCTTTCTCTCACATCAATGTTTCTCTCTGTCTTTCCCTCTCTCTTCCACTCTCCCTAAAAATCAATGGAAAAATATCCTCGGGGGAGGGTTAACAAAACAACAGCAACATTAAGAAATACCCCTTTTCTTAAATAATATCATGGGATTTAAAGTTTATTAATAATAATGTACGACTCAACAGACTGAATTTTACAGACAGCTAGAACTGATAGGACAGGAATTTGCAACCTTCGCTCTACTTGGTTTTGGGGTCTTTCACCAGAGAACCTGACATGTCTTCCTGTCTTCCATTTAAAATCCCTGGGCTCTGGGCCACCAGGCTGTTCCAGAAGCAGCAAGTTCATGCTGCTTCATGATGGTTCATTCTTCCTCATCTCACACACACACACACACACACACACTCCTTCCTTTGTTGACAAGGTCCTGCATGATCTAGCCATTGCACTGGCCTTGACTTTGACCTTTTCCCTATTCATACTTTGCCTTGTAGCCAAAGAAACGATGGTACTTTCTGGCTCACAGCTTTGCATGAAGCAATGGTCCTCCTGGAAGACTTTCTCTCTCTCTTGAGCCTCATTAATTCGTACCCATCACTCAGGCCTCAGTTCAAATGTCTACTCATTAGGAAAGCCTTCCCCAGCTCCCAGCAATCTCAGCCACACAGCAAGGCGTCTCTCGGTCAGAGGGCACTAGGAGCTTGGTGCTCTGTCTTATCAATGGCCAGCAGATGCTGGATGAGGTTTGGGGGGTGGGGGTGGGGGGATAAGAAAACAGGCAGGCTCTAAGTACCTAAAAATTTGCTCATCTGGGCTATTTTTAAAACAATTGGTTGATAAAAACTTTGAGTTTGGCACAGGCAAGCTTTTGAGTTAATGGGTTTCTGCCTGCAGAGAACAAATAAACAACCTAGCGGCCAATTCGCGGAAGTATCATCGGCTCCTTTATGTAACTCGGCAGGGGCAGGCACTCGCTGATGGGCCTCCTCAGGCTTGCTGTGACTAAAGAGATTAAATGTATTTCTATGTAAATGGTACACAACGAGTCCAGATTCCTGAGGTCTCTCTGTTGAGTCACTCACCTGGTGACAACCAAAGGCAGGCAAGTGGATAAGGTCACAGAAAGACCCGAGACTTCAAAGCCAACAACCATTCAGCCAAGTAGAGTACTTCACAAAATAGTTTCATCTCATCTAGTCCAAACCCTTCATTTTACAGCTCACTCCAGACAGATGAGCAGAGGAGAGTCTACCAAAAGCAGAAAGTGCTTCCAAAGAAAAGGGACACATTCTGCTGTTCCAGACCACTGTTCCAAGTGGACCGTGGAGGAAACTTCTACTCTTTTGAGATCTTTAAAATGAAGCAGGCTAGGAAAATTCTAGTCCTAACACTAGAGAGAAAAAGCAGAGAAAATCATAAACACAGAGCCATAGGCTGCCTTAAAAACTAAAACTAATCTGGGCAGTTGAGTTTTCTGAGTTATAAGGAAAATAGTTTAGATGGATAGGATAAGATGAATAGATAGATAGATAGATAGATAGATAGATAGATAGGATAGATTGGATGGATGGATGGATGGAATAGATAGCATAGATAGATAGATAGATAGATAGATAGATAGATAGATAGAATGGTTAGGTAGCATGGATGGATGGATAGATAGATAGATAGATAGATAGATAGATAGGATGGCTAGCTAGCATGGATGGATATATAGATAGATACATAGATAGATAGGTTGATAGACAGATAGATATTCATACATTCCAAGGGCTTTTTCCCTTTTGCATTAATCCAATTTTGTTCTTTACTTACTATCATAGCTCAAACTACTAGAACATAACACCATAGACTGAGTGGCTTAAACAACAGAAATGGATTTTTCACAATTCTGAAGGCTGGGCAGTGCAAGATCAGGGTGCCAGCATGGTTGGGGTCTGCTGATTTGTTGATGACCGTCTTCTCACTATGTCCTTTTATAAGAAGGCTAGAGGTCCGATGCACAAAAATTTGTGCACTCGGGGGGATCCCTCAGTCTGGCCTGTGCCCTCTCTCAGTCTGGGACCCCTCTGGGGATGTCCACCTGCTGGCGTCCCTGGCCAGCCTGGGTGAGGAGCTGATGGCTGTTTGCAGGCTTGCCAAGCCCCCCAGTGGGGATTCTTACCCCATGGGGGTGTGGCCAGCCTGGGTGAGGGGCTGAGGGCCGTTTTCAGGCTGCCCACAGCCCCTTCAGGGTTCAGGTCACTACTGGGGTGCCTGGCTGGAAGCAGGTATCTGGGATTTATTTAACTTCTATTATTAAAACTTTGTTGCATTGGTCCCCCGCTCGAAGCCTGGGTTGCCTCTGACAACCCAAGGTCCCAGCCTGGCAGGTATCTGGGATTTGCTTATATTCTATAATTGAAACTTTGTAGCCTTGAGTAGAGCTCAGGGCCTGCAGCGCCCTGGCTTCCTCCATTGCCCGGGGCAACTCCAGCTCTGTAGCTGCCGCCATCTTAGTTGAGCTGATTTACATATTTGTTCCTGATTGGCTGGTGGGTGTGGCCAGTGGGCATGGCTGGTGGGTGTAACGGAGTGAGGGTTGATTTGCATATTACTCTTTTATTAGATTAGATGAGCACCATCTCATCATGGGATGGGATGGGACCCCACCCTCATGACCTAGTCATGTCTCAGAGTCCCCACCACCAAACACCATCACAATAAGGACTGGAGCCTCAGTATATGAGTTTTGGGTAAGATGACCAGACGTCTCGCTTTTGGCGGGACAGTCCCGATTTTTAACAATTTGTCCCGCGGCGTTTTGAAAAAGTCCCGATTACTCTTTGTAATATTTTAAGTAATAATAAAAAATAAAAAAAGAAAGAAACTCCTCCCCCCACCCGGTCAATGGTGTACTGCTTTAAATCTGGTCACCTTAGTTTTGGGGGAACACAAGCATTCAGGCCATAGCACTTACCCGCTACCTAAGCCCAAACACTGCATCTATTGGAATCCCCACAAGGACAACATGGAATCACCAGGAAGCCAGGACTAGACTTTAGGGCCTGAGGTCCAGCAAATGCCCACGGTTGGAAACCTTCTTGCCGGGGGTGGCCATCCATCACTCCCTGCATTGGTGATCTCTGGTATTTCCCGAAACCGCGGTTCCCAGAGGTCCTGTGTCCCAGGGTCATGCAGGGAGCTCGTCAGACTTGCCATTCCCAAGGCTGGCGACCCTGACACGGAGGGTTTGAGAACCCCACCTTGAGAAACACTATCCTAATGCATAACTCAGGCAACCCTGCCCTTGGCCATCGTGTAATCAAACTCAGGGGCACGAGCTGGTCATCTCTTAAGGAAGAGCCAGTAGAAGGTGAAACCACGGCAAACCACAAAGCGAAGTCCTCTCTGAGAGGGAAACATAGCACTGAACCCAAAAGCTACGTATGTGGCAGTGGGTACAAGGGCCTGATGTTTACTCTGTGTCACCGAGTGCTGCGCCCCACCAGTGGCAACCTGTGTTGCCATGGAATGCTTACGAATCCTGCTGTTCTAGAAGAGTCTAGAATCTCCCTTCCATGATGAAATATTAAGGATGAGAAGGGGTATTCAATTTCTTACCTTATAAACCTTCCTTTCAAATTCTTTATTAGGAAGGGAGAGAAATGAAACAGGAAAAGATAAGCCAGCCTGACTGGTGTGGCTCAGCAGCCAAACGTTGATCCAGGAACCAAGAGATCACCAGTTCGATTCCCTGTCAGGGCACATGCTTGGGTTGCAGGCTCCATCCCCAATAGGGGACCTGTAGGAGGCAGCTGATCAATGATTCTGTCGTCATTGATGTCTTTATCTCTCTCCCTCCCTCTCCCTTCCTCTCTGAAATCAATAAAAAAATATATATATTTTTTTAAAAAAGGTAAGTCAAAGACTAGGCCACACTTTACCCATTTATCCTACCTATTACATAAGTATTGGTGGTTTCCCATCCTATTATACTCTCTGTGAGGTGATATAGAATAAGATCATTTTGATGGCAATGTTAATAAGGAGAATGCATTATTAGTTGCCAAATGATGCTTCTCTTATCCATCAAACTGAGTCCCGTAGTCATTCATTTCCTACAGGCATCTATATACAAACTGCAGGCGAGATGTGACTCAATTTATGACAATATTTGTGAACTCTTCTTGTTTTCTTGTCCCCTGAGCCAGGTCTTCAGGGTCCTGTTCTCAAGAAGCGGAAGCCTTCATTTGAAGCCGTAAGTCTGGCATTCCTCTACCCCATTAAAAACACTGAGGATATCCAAGCATTAAAAAATGGTAATACCACCCAGCTGGTGTAGCTCAGTGGTTGAGCACCGACCTATGAACCAGGAGGTCATGGTTCAATTCCAGGTCAGGGCACATACCCGTGTTTTGGGCTCGATCCCCATAGGGGGGCGTGTAGGAGGCAGCTGATCAATGAGTCTCTCTCATCATTGATGTTTCTATCTCTCCCTTCCTCTCTGAAATCAGTTTTTTTAATGGTAATACCAACTGCTTGCTTTCTTGTCTAATTTATTACAACTTTTCTTTGAAACTAGGAGAACAAAATGAAACAGTGGTGGGACATAAGAGACACTGAGCAGAGATTCATTAAATGTGCTAAGGAATGCTTCAGGTACAGGGCAAACCGGCCTGAGTTTAGACTTGGACAGATCACAAACGGAAAAATATGAATCAAATGGTTCTTTAATCATCTAATGTTCGTTTGTATTTCATTACAATTTGCCCTCCACATATCTCTTACGAGGTGCAATTCACGAAATCATGTGATTTTAATTAGGCACAAGTGGTAGCCCAGAGAGCGAATTTCCATTTCCTCCATTTCCTCATTATCTCCCGTGGGCAGTCCGTCATCAATCCCAACATATTGTTAGCTTCATCCTTTCAGCTAATCAGTCCTGGCTGACAGCTGATAATTGGTTAAATGCGATGTCCTCTGACATGGGAATGATGAGAAAATAATGGGCCTCTTCTTTTGGCAGAAGAATAATTAGCAATAAGGGGTTGCCCAAGTTCAATTACTTAATGATTTGCCAACACATTGAGTGACACACGAGGTACAGAGAGTCTCGTTCAGGATTGATCTGGATCAAAGTGAAGTAGCAAACCCAAACAAAAGACACCCATCAGCTGCCTCTTCCTCCCTTTAGTCCAATATGCTGAAGGCATTTAGGAATTGGAGAAGAAACGCGGACCTACTTGAGGGAACAGCCATGAAACCTTTCTTCTGTTTGAAGGGCTGGGTCTTTAGGCAACTTCACAGGACTCAGTAAGAGAGATTGAACATCTCACAGATTGCGAATCCCCCAAACATTGTGTCAATAAAGTCTATCCTATAAATAGGGGAGCAAGAGGCATACTGACTAATCTGGAAGAGATGGAATTTTTTACGTGTGTGTTAATTGGTAAAGACGCTGATTTTCCTTTCTATATTCTCAGTTAAGAGTATTCCCTCCACCAACACCACGAGAAGCAACTTAGTGAGATTGCAAGAGTTGACCAGAGAAACCTAGCCACTCTGATATATCAAGTTACTCCCAGTTTTTAGCCATGGATAAGCTTTAAGTTATTGGAGCGAGTCCCAACATTTGGTTTGATGTTGCTTAAGCAAGGGCTTCTGTGGTGAGTTCCTTTACGTTTGTAATAGGAAAAATTTGGAGATCAAATATATGACCATCAATCTATAAT
>PVJC01026691.1:0-23822 GCA_004026665.1 Murina feae
AGGAGTGATCAGGCAGGCAGGTGAGTGGTTAGGGGTGATCAGACAAGCAAGTGAGTGGTTAGGGGTGATCAGGCAGGCAAGCAGGTGAGTGGTTAGGAGCCAGCAGTCCCACATTATGAAAGGGATGTCCAACTGCCAGTTTAAGGCCAATTCCGCAGTGATTCCTGTGGGGTCAGGCCTAAACTGGCAGGTGAACACCCCGTGAGGGTCCCAGATTACGAGAGGGTGCAGGCCGGGCTGAGAAGCCCCTCTCTACCCACTACCACTCCCCGCCTCGTGCACGAATTTAGTGCACCAGGTCTCTAGTGTTCTAAAATGACAATTGACGAGTATGCTTTTACTTAAAAAGAAAGAGGACAGGGATCTGTAGGTACCATTCACCAGGCACATCTACCATGAAATGTCATATATCCTGAGTAGTCTAGTCCAAAGCTGAAACATTTTGAGGAATAATTTTTAAATTAATTCTCTCTCTAAGTCAGTAAATGTTTGATATGACTCTAAACACATGATCATTTATATTTACATATATTATCTACCAGATTTTAATGACTACTACTTAAAAATACTAACTATTTGCATTAAATTAAATGTTGGCCAATATTAGCACTATTTGCAGAATGGAATTTAAATGTATTTTTATCTGTAAACAGTATTCAGTAACTATCTTTATTTGTTATGGAATTCTGCTAGACGAGAAAATTAATATTCCTCAATTATCAGAGATTATGAAGACATTTTATTATTAACCTATTTTTCTTGAATTTTCTAACTATAAAATGTAAATAGAATCCTACAGCACCTTTCAATTTTTAACTTATTTTCTTTTTCATTTTTCCTTTGTTCTTACCTAATATATTTTCAAAATTATAATAGCAAACCCCAAATAGACAAGTAAGCATATATTTTTAGGAAGTTAATACTTAGAGATTTCAAAATATTGTTTTACCTTTGAAATATCTGGAAAAAAATATCATTTAAATTTTTATATATTTAAACAGTTTCTATTTCTGTTTTGATTTTGTACTGGGTTTGCTCTAGAAAACTATAGAACAGTTAAATCAAGCACCATAATTTCCTACAAAGAGATATTTAAGTTGACTTTAAATAACATATACACTATATATTCACATATATGGATAAGCATACACATAGAGATACATAAATGCATATATATACACATATTCATATACATAAACATATACATATATACACACATATACATAGCATTATATATACACAGATATACATAGTAAACATACACACATATATATAAACAAATATGTATATACCCACATACATATAATATTAATTATACTTCTCTTGATCTCTATGTAACTTTACTCAATTGGTTACCAACTGTGCAAAGATGTGGATATGAGATGTATGCAATAATTGCATCTTTTAGGAAAGTATTATCAATTTTGGGAGCCATTATACCTTAATATCATAATTGAGCCAAAATGAAGACACTTTGGATGAGAAGGAGGAGGAAGGAGAGGGAGACAGACAGACAGATAGAGGGAAGAAATAACTCATCTGTCTCAGCTAGTCATTAGAGTATTATTTGTGGAGGAAGCATAATTTGATCTGAATTGGAAAGGACCATACTTAGAAAAAAGGCTATGGAAGCTCTTCCAGGTAGCATTTAATATCCTAATCTTGACCCCCATGGACAAGCTCTCACATTTACTATAACATTAACTTCAAACCTCTGTGTTTTCTTTTTCTGCACAATTTTGCTTACCCCACCCAAGTCTTCTTTGATCAATAAATTAAAAAACTTTTGGAAATCTTATTTTGTGTTTAAAATTATATCAGGTTAGAGAAGATAACCACTAAATACTTTTCTTTAAAGAATTAAAAATCTACTTGACAGCTAAAGGGCCAACGTGTTAAGGCAGGGGAAGCCAAATTTCAATATAAGTGGCTTCATAGATTCCTACTGCAGAAATCTGAGATCTAAGCCAGGAGTGTTTTTTTAACATTATCACAACTACATTATAATTTGGAAGTGTAAAGGGGGTACGGAATGTTACCCTCACTGCTGGTCTGTAGGGAATGTGCACACAGTAAGGTAGAAGACTATATTGAGTCAAAGAAGACAATACAACATAGTTTAGCTAAGATTCAGCAGTAGTAGAAACTTAAGAATTTCTATTAGTGACCTTTTAGATAGAATTCATTTGGAAGTAGGATCCCTAACACTTTCCTATTTTTTACATGTGTATTTTCTTTCATATACCCTTTGTTTTCCTTTTAATTTCCTGAATCTACCATTTAAGTTTGGGAAGCAGCCTACATAAATGGTTTGGCATATGTTATTGTTATGGTGTGCTCAATTACTAAGAAAAGCATTTTACAGTGGTATTAACCTACTTGTGAATATAAGATTAGAAGAGTTCATTTAACCCAAGATACTTATATTATTTCTGTAATAACTGAAGATATTATGTCCATTCCCATAGTTTTTAAATGTTATATTATAAAAATACTTTTCAAATTTATTTTGTTACTATGAACAATATTTATAAAATAGGATAGATTACTTTTTGTGTGTGTGTTATGTGCTGACATTTCGTCATTTTTAAAAATTATCCTCTATAGTTTTCTAAATTGGGCTCATCATTATTAAATTTCAGTCTCTGCAAAAGGCATCCTGCGATTTTAAGCATTTTCTGTGATTAGATTGTTTTATCAACATGCTACCAGATAGAAAGCTATGTTCACTAGCACTTCTCCTCAGATACATTAAATTAATTGAGCATATTATGGTCTTTGCAGAGTGATGTTTTGCTTGAAAGTGATTCGTGTTGCCTCCCAACCACACAAACACCAAACTTTCACCAGAAACAGATAGAAGAATGATCTTTGGTCATTCTTGGTAACTTCAGTTCATCCAGGAAAAACTGAAATTCCTTGAAAGTTGACCTCCATAGGCTGTTGACCAGATTTGATTAACCTCAAGCTTGTGGTTCTACTAAGAAAGTAATCAGCACAAGCAGATGGACCTCTCTGGGCTCACTTTCCTTGGGAGTTAAAAATCTGTTGCTAAGAAATATTCCTATCAAATATTTTGATATCTCTATATGGCAGCACATTCCATCAATTTATGAGCCTGAACATAAAGTTGTGGTTACCTTACACACCTCCAGACTACTCTATTGGACATGATTTTTTATTATGAGACAAGAGGCCCAGTGCATGATTCGTGCACATTGAAAGTAAATTAATTAGAAAGTGTCCAGTGGGGTGGGACTGGGCGAGATGGGCCAGACACGCCCTGGAGCCAACCTCCAGCAGTCCCTCCCCAGCTGGCCTCACCTGGGGCAGCTCTGGGGCTCAAAGGGCATCTGCTGAGTGAGTTGGGTCCTTCTGGAGGTGGGGTCCCTAGGCCTGGCCTGTGGGAATCAAGCAAAAACTACCAGTCTGACATCCCCCAAAGGGTCCTGGGGTGCGAGAGGGCATTCTGCAAAGTTGCTGTCCCTTGGCAACTCCTGCTTAGAGGTGGTCAGTGTGCATCATAGCTACCGGCTGGTCGGCTGGTTGGCCGGTTGACCAGTCGCTTAGGCTTTTATGTATATAGATTGTTTTTATTTTATTTTAAGAAAATTCTAACAAAATGAACACCATTTTTTAAACATATAAGTTAAGAAAATCAAGCACCGTTCTTTTTTTGCCCAACTGCTTTCCTGCTTTATACTTTTTTCTCTGACATGCTCTGGCATCACTCACATTTTTAAAAAGCTAGCAAACTTTTTCTCTTACTTTTTCATTCAATGCCATAGTTTTGTCCTATATTAAGTGATGATGCATTGCCAGCCCTTTATTTGAATATGATAGTGCTGCCCATCTGGTAGTGTTATGAATTGCATTTTTAATTTGCAGTTATTGATCCATTCAGACACTTTCTATTATTCTCACGATCATGAACAGAATTTTATGAGACAGATGCCTGGACCAAGTGACAAAGTTAAACAGAGTCCATTTATATAATAGAATTTATGAAGTCCAAATTGTTCCAAGTAGATAATTTGACTAGATGGCATAACATGTCAAATGTGCAATTAATTATTTTATGAATGTTTTATTAATAGGAGTTGTGTTGTGTTTTTTTTTTTTTTCAGGAAAGGCTATGAAACACAGAATTGTTTCTAAGCCAGACAAAGGAATTAGCCTTGTATATTACTATTAACATTTTTTTTTCAATTCAAAAGAAAACTTTTAGGCATATAAATGAATCAATGTGGATGCAACTGAAATTAGTTGCTCATATTATGCCAATAATTAGAATCATTATTACAAAAATGAATTTAAGAAGTATTAATTTTATTTGTTTGCATTCAGTTATTTTTTAAAAAATAGTTTATATGTCTTTTATTGTTATTTATATTTGGTGAGATTATCATTTGCAAACTTTCTTTTAATTCTTAGACATAGTTTCTTTTTTAAAAAATTCTTTATTATTTAAAGTATTGCATATCTCTCCTTTTTTCCCAATTGACCTCTCCCCAGCTGCCCCCACCCCCCAGTACATGCTCTCATCCCTGCCCCCGTCTGTGTCCATTGGTTATGCTCATATGAATGCATACAAATCTTTTGGTTGACTCTTCCTCCTTCCCCGCTTGCCTCCTGCCTTCCCTCATAGGTTGGGCAGTCTATTCTGTTCCATGTTGATATGATTCTGCTTCTATTTTTGTTCATCAGTTTATGTTGTTCATTATATTGCACACATGAGTGAGATCATGTGATATTTATCTTTCTCTGACTGGCTTATTTCACTTAAGATAATGCTCTCCAGTTCCATCCATGCTGATGCAAATGATAAGAATTCCATCTCTTTTACAGCAGCGTAGCTATCCATTATGTAGATGTACCACAGTTTTCTAGTCCACTCATCTGCTGATGGGCAGTTAGGCTGTTTCCAAATCTTAGCTATGGTAAATTGTGGTGTTTTGAACATAGGGGTACATATATCCTTTCTGATTGGTGTTTCTGTTTTCTTGTGATGTATTCCTAGAAGTGGGATTACTGGCTCAAATGGAAATTTTAATTTTTTAAGGAAACAAATACTCTTTTCCACAGTGCCTGCACAAGTCTGCATTACCACCAATAGTGCAAGAGGTTTCCTTTTTCTGCACATCCTCACCAGCACTTGTCATTTGTTGATTTGTTGATGATAGATATCTGATAGGTGTGAGATGGTACCTAGTTGTTTTGATTTGCATCTCTCTGATGACTAATTACTTTGACATGATATTGTACATAGAAAATCCTAAAGACTCCATCAAAAACTAATAAATGAATTCAGCAATATTGCAGGATACAAAATTAACACCCATAAATTTATGGATTTTTTAAAAACTATATTTAATTGATTTTTACAGAGAGGAAGGGGGAGAGATAGAGAGTTAGAAACATCGATGAGAGAGAAACATCCATCAGCTGCCTCCTGTACACCTCCTACTGGGGATGTGCCTGCAACCAAGGAACATGCCCTTGACCGGAATCAAACCTGGGACCTTTTAGTCCACAGGCCGAAGTTCTATCCACTGAGCCAAACTGGTCAGGGCATATGGCTTTTTTTATACACCAATAAAAAACTCACAGAAAGAGAAACTAAAAATATAATCCCATTTACCATTGCAACAAAAAAATTAAGATACCTAGGTATAAATTTAACCAAGGAGATAAATGTAACCAAGGAAATAAAGGATCTGAACTCAGAAAATTACAGGATGCATAAAAAGAGATAGAGGAAGACATAAACAAATGGAAGAATATACCATGCTTACAGGATTAGTAGGATAAAAATCATTAAAATGTCCATTCTACCCAAAGCAATCTATAGATTCAATGCAATCTAATCTAATAAAAGAGTAATATGCAAATTGACCATCACTCCAAGACATCTAAGCCATGCCCACCAGCCAAACATGCCAATCAGAGTGGCTGTATGCAAATTAACCCAGCCAAGATGGAGGCCAGCAACCACTGAGCTAGAGCAAACAGGAGGTTTACAACTGTCTGACTAAGCTGGTGGGCCTCTGCTCAAGCAACAATGTTTCAATTATAGAAGCCATGGAGCTGAAGCAAACAGGAGGCTTATGTTGCCTGCCTAGGCCTCTGCTCAAAGTAACAAAGTTTCAATTATAGAAGATAAACAAACCCCAGAAACCTGATTCCAGCCAGCCTCACTGGAATGTTGGGTTAATGGGAGCTGTGGCCAGCCTGAAAACAGACCTCAGTCCCTCACCCAGGCTATCTACACCCCCATTGGGTTTCCCCACTCAAGGGGGGGGGGGGTCTTGGCCAGCCTGCAAACAGCCATCAACCCCTCACCAGTCTGGCCAGGCATGCCAGCAGGTGGATATCCCCCAAGGGGTCCCAGACTGCGAGAGGGTACAGGCTGGGCTGAGGGACCCCCCCCCAAGTGCACAAATTTTTGTGCACCAGGCCCCTAGTTTCCATTATAATATCAGTAGCATACTTCAAAGACCCAGAACAAACTCTCCAAAAATTCATCTGGAATTAAAAAAAAAAAAACCCAAGTAGCTACAACAATCTTGAAAAAGAAGAACAAAGTTAGAGGGATCACAATACCAGATATTAAGCTATTCTACAAAGCTACTGTTCTCAAAACTCCCTGGTATAGCACAATAACAGACATATAGACTAATGGAACAGAACAGAGAACCCAGAAATAGACACAAGCCACTATGCTCAATTAATATTTGAAAAGGAGGCAAGAGCATACAATGGAGTTAAGATAGTCTCTTCAATAGTGTTGGGAAAATTGGACAGATACATGCAAGAAGAAGGAGGAGGAGGAGGAGGAGGAAGAGGAGGAGGCAATTACACCACACACAAAAATAAACTCAAAATGGATAAAGAATGTAAATGTAAGACGGGAAATGATAAAAATCTTAGAAGAAGCCATAGGCAGCAAAATAGCAGACATTTGTTGTAGCAGTATCTTTACTGATACAGCTCCTAGAGCAATGGAAACTAAGGAGAAAATAAATAAATGGGACTACATCAAAGTAAAAAGCTTCTGCACAGCAAAAGAAACCATCAACAAAACAACAAGAAAGTCCACTGCATGGGAGAACATATTTGCCAATGTTATCTCCAATAAGGGTTTAATCTCCAACATGTACAGGGAACTCATACAACTTAACAAAAGGAAGATAAACAACCCAATCAACAAATGGACAAGAGACCTAAATAGACACTCTTTGAAAGAAGACATACAGAAGACCAAAAGAGAGACATGAATGCAGTTATTTTTAAGGTTGTCATAAATATGTATTCTTTATTTCAGACGTCATTTATTGGTTACCTATAAGGGCCAGCATTAGTCCATATGGTGCCTTCGTGTAAGCTTGAAAAAGGTACACCTCTAGGAAGCAACAGTCCTATACCAGGGATCTGTTTTTAGTAAACAGTGCTAGAATTAAACCATATTAGACTGGATTAATGGGAAGGATTCAATACAGGATGATATATTTAAATGCAAAAGAATGAGTGAATCATCAATGGACAAATATCCCTGAATTTCTGAAAAAAAGGAAGACTCAGGAATAATCTGGAAACCAGGCTTTGTCATATATAGGAGTGCTTCTTCCAATTTGATAGAGGGGACAAAGAAAGAGAGGGTGATTATCAGCCCTGATAGGTGGTAAATTTTCATTGATGACACAATGAGTGAGGTCTTTGCTGAAGGAGATGACAAAACTGAGGGGCCAAGGGTTGAGATTGCCCACAGGGACATCAATATCGCCTATGGAATTAGTAAAATTGAGGGTGGCAGCAAGAATATAAGTCTTCACAAGATGCCAGAAACTGCTATAGTATTGGTAAAATGAAGTTGTTAGAGTAATGTCAATTCAGGGTTTGTTTCTCAAAGTAATGGTTAAAAAAATAGAGATTATTTATTCACTTGCTTATTTATTCGTGAATTCATAAATAAAGGTGTGTCATTGTTCTAAGAATGTCACTGAGAAACTTCCAAACGTGAATATTCACCAGGTGGGACAGAAAAAGAGGAAAACATCTGCAAGGGGGATAAAGATCAAGGTTCTAATAACCAGGAGGCAGGAGGAGAAGTTTGAAAACATCTTGTGTCTATAGACACTTTCACAGATTCTGTTCTCATTTTGAACTCTTTTCCTGGCTCTTTTCCTTTTCATTTAAGATGTTAAAAAGCAGTAGCTAATAATTAACCAAGTATAGATTGGCTTTTCATTCTTCCGACAATCCTTCATAAAGAATTAGGAAATATGAAGATGTCAAAAGTAAATTATTAGTCTATGTTGAACAATTAAGCATGACTTTTAATCCTGCTGGCACTAGATAAAATTCTCTGAGAACACATTAAAGATAATCAATGTTGAATACAATATTCTGTGCAATGCAACAGCGAGTGACCGTGGAGAATAAAGTAGCTGAGCCATTTAGAAGACATCTATGGGAATCAGCACAGAGCCACAGACATCATCCTCTGTGGGAATATCCTGATGAAAATTTTATGTCCATTTCCAGCCCTGCCATGGTGAGCTATCAGCACAAAGGTCTGATTTTAATAGCATCGTAGCTATTATATAAATTACAGGCTTATTTAGTTCTATACAAATTAACTTATAGCATTATATAAATTTTGATCAATGCCTTAACCCCCTTTTTTAGAAATTATTCTTTCTAGTTTTAAATGCAAGTAAACTCATTAAAATTTATTAGATTTTTACATTCTTGGTGCCGCATTTTGGAAATGCATACCAACTGTGGTTTACTTATTTTGTCTCAGAGTTCTTATCATTCTTATGATAAACCATTTAAATATAAGTAATGCACTCAATCAAGGTTTTGACTTCATTGTACTGGGTATATACTTGGTAAATGAAAGTAATCTATGTTGTAATTATGTAATTATCTATGTTGTAATCTATGTAGTAATTATGTCTAATGAATCTATGTTGTACATGGTTCTAATTCAAGCGATATTTAACAATCTTAAAAGGCAATTTCTATTCTTAAAAATGGTTTTCTTCAAAGTAAACAAAAGTTATTTGTTTTACTGCAAGTTCTCATCAATTTGACATATTAGTTATTGTAAATGTATAAAAAATAAACATTTAGTTATTATTTACATATTATATAAAAGGTGTTTTTACATTAAACCTTGTAAATCAATCATGCAGAATCTTCTAGGTTAACATGTTTTGTTGCAAGCCATCTATAGCTATAAAATCAGAAATTTAATCCTCAATGGAAATTGTTCATTTTTGGAAATTACCCAATCTCTGGCAAATGGTAACAACACACACACACACACACACACACACACACACACACACCTGTAAAGTATGTAGGGTATAAATTATAAAATATAGGAATAATTTTATCTTTCAGTTACTAAAATCACATATTATACTGATCTATTAGTAATAATTATTAGAGAAAAATTGTACATAGAAATCACTTCAGGGATTATTCATTTCAGAGTAAGGAACCTCAAGAAATGGACATCTAGAGCAGGATTCAGTGATGTTAAGGATAAACAGGGAATTCTGGGGCATAAAACAAGATGATAAACATATGGACAAGGAATAGCTTTTCAAATGAGAATAAGTGCCTACTCTTTAGAAATGCAACGGTATTTCCACTCACCTTCATTGCTTTTGAATTTCTGTCTCAAACAAAAAACAGACCTCTTGGAGCTATGAGATGCAATGAAGGGGGAAAATGAAGTCAAGCCCTAGCTGGTTTGACTTAATGAATAGAGCGTCGGCCTGTGGACTGAAGGGTCCCAGGTTCAGTTCTGGCCAAGAACACATGCCTGGGTTGTGGGCTCGATTCCCAGTAGGAGGCGTGTAGGAGGCAGCCAATCAATGATTCCCTTTCATCATTGATGTTTCTATCTCTCTCTCCCTCTCCTTTTCTCTCTAAAGTCAATAAAATGTTTTTTTTTAAATGAAGTCAATTGAGCAATCTACCTATTTCTAAAATTATCTGTTCATACAATTTAATAAAAAATAATTCTAAGACTAATAATCAGTTACAATACTAAATAAATAATATTTAAAATTAATTAATATAAATTAATTAAATTTTTCATCATGTAATGCATTTTATGGATTTTATAAACTGTTAATTATCCAGAATATAAAAACTTTTAAGACATTTCTAATTGAAAACTATCGTTTTTAAATAAAAACTTTAATATATTTTATTAATTGGGGGAAGGGCAGCAGAAAAAAAGAAATATATGTACTAATCTTTGTAATAGTTTATGCAATAAAAAATATACATTTTATGAATTACTTTTTAAGTATACTACTAAAAGCTCAAAACAAATATAGATACAGATTATTATATAATTATTGTTATAATAGTTCTTTTTTTATTTAATCCTCAGAATCTTATGAAATAGATGAATTGGGTATTTCTATATTCACTTACATGTTCCCAAAATTAAACTTTGTTCAAGTACTTGGCAAAATTGCTAAGAGTATTTATAGATTTCCAAATGATTGAGTTTTCATTCTTCTTATAATTACTGTGCAAGTGTTCTGTAAACTGCAAAGTGCTATTCAAATATTAGCTACTATTATTAAGCTCTTTCAAAAACATCTTCCAAGGAAATATGAAAATATATGTGCTCTAGTGCATATCTATAGTTCAGCAAGGCACGTGTTTTTGAACTGTATTCGTTGCAGAGAGCTCATTAGTACTCACATGCTCACCTTACGCACCAATGCGGACTCTATTATTCTGGCTGCCATAAAGAGGTTCAAGGAAGGTAAGGAAAATATGAATTATATTTTTTTGGTTTTTCAAAATATACTTTCAAATATCCTAGATATTTAGGGTCAGTGGATAGAGAGTCAGCCTGTGGACTGAAGGGTCCCAGGTTCGATTCTGGTCAAGGGCATGTACCTTGGTTTCGGGCATATCCCCGGTAGGGGGTGTGCAAGAGGCAGCTGATGGATGTTCCTCTCTCTCATTGATGTTTCTAACTCTCTATTACTCTGCTTTCCTCTCTGTAAAAAATCAATAAAATATATTTTTTTAAAATTCCTAGGTGATTTAAAAAATTATGATTGAGATAAAGTTCAATATAGTTAATACAGATGATATAGAAATCAAAGATGTATTAAGTAAGAGATGGATTGATTTTTGTCTTAAAGTAGCAACTATGAAACACTTAAAGGAATTAATATAGCATGCAGTAAACTAAAAAGGTTATACAGAGTGTATTCAGTGTATTTATTGGACAAATAAAAATAAATATTTATAGCCAGTTAACTTGATAGATGAATTATTTGAAAAATAAGAATTTAAATATTCTTAAAAAAAGAGCAGATAAAATAATGTGGTCATTTTTATTATTGGAAAACCTAGTTGAATCTTTTCTTTCTTTGACTATCCACACCTAACTTAATACTCTCCATGGAGCTAATGGATCATACTGTTTCTTATGCATTTTTTACACCTTCCAGGAGAGTTGTTGATGTGATCATTCCCAGGTAAAATTTTAATGCTGTCATTTAGCAACTTCTAGAATCCACATGTTGTCTAGATTCCCAAAGTTGGAATGAAATTTCTATTTCTCACCTTTATTGTTTGGGAATAAGTCCTAGAGAAAGGAGAGAAGTAGTCAAGCTCTACAGACTCAACCAACACCGAGACTCAACATACAGATGTGGGCTGAGAAATTTGCTTTTGTCTAATAGAGAAGAAATGTATTTATATTGCTTTAATAATTATTTAACCAGTATACTACTTTAAATTTTAAATTTAATAAAACTCAGTTGTTGAAGTGTAGTTAGTAGCAGCTAAAAAGTAATTGGTTAATAATAAATGACAAGTTCATGTTTGAACATTACTAAAATTTTCCTTAGAAAACAGACTTATACTACTCCATTTAGATAAAAGAAATGATTTGTGTTAATTTTCTAACTCCTTATAAGGAAAATTATCGGAATTTATGTAGTTATTTTTTTACATAAATATTTTAGTCCTCCAAATTGACAGCTGTTCTGTGTCTCCGCTTGCACACAGGTAGCACATTATTAAAATGGATGAGAAGTGTTTACTTTTCTTCTTTGGTTGAGTGACATATTTGCTTGCTATTCACTTAGTTTATCTACTTAATTTCATTGAGTATAGAAAAAAATAAAATAGATATAATTTTATATCCTGAATTAGGCATAGATATTTTTATATTTCCATAATACCCAAGAAGAATAGTAAAATACTCCATTTCTCTCTCTGTCATGTCACACACACACATACACACACACACTAAGTAGACTATGTTCCAATTATGAAGAAATTGTTTCTATTTTATCAAATGTCTCATACTTCCCTTGGGAGACCTTACGAGTACCCTTTGAAATCATCATGAGTATGCCGTTAAGTTATATAAATTACTACATTAGTGCTAAAAAGAGCTTGATGCTGAGTTTTTTAAAAATTGATTTCTATTGAGGTATTAGTTGGTGTAATAGGAAATGAATAGGCTTCGAAGTGAAAAGGCTTAACCTGGCGCGTGACTTATTAGCTTTGTGGCGTTTGGCTCTGAGCCTTGGTTTCCTCATCTATTAATGAGAAAAGCAGGACTTAACTTACAATATTGTTTAAGGACTTAATGGTAATAGTTCTTTGAAGAATTTCTGACAAATGCATCATGGGCATTAAATAAATGCTTGCTTGAGTTTTGTATTCTTTAGATGTATCCAGGGAACCACTGTACTAAATGGACTCAGAATTTCTTAAGTTCAAAGACTCAGTTTTAATTCATCCACAAAGGACTGATAATTCTTCCAAAATAGATCATTTAAATAGTTCCCAAAGGCAAAGGACTGGAAATAATAACCAGGGATGTTTGCATAGACAGAATGTTCTATCCCCTAAGAGAATATCTACTCAATAGACTAGAGATTAACCATTTTCATGGTGAGAAAAGGGTGGTAAAGCAAGTCTCACAAAGCTATTATATCTGTTGATTTATATAAATACTAAAGGCCCAGTGCACAAAAATTTGTGCACTCGGAGAAGTCCCTCAACCCAGCCTGTGCCCTCTTGCAGTCTGGGACCACTTGGGGGATGTCCACCTTCTGGCTTAGGCCCAATCCCCAGGAAATCGGGGGATGGGAGCCCTCGGGGGATGTCCGCTTGCCAGCAGGGAGCAGGCCTAAGCTGCCATCAGACATCCTTAGTCCTGCTGAGGAGCCTCTCCCGACGCCACCACTGTGCTGGCAGCTATCAGTCTGGCTTGTGGCTGAGCAGAGCTTTCCCTATGGGAGCGCACTGACCACCAGGGGAAGCTCCTGCACTGAGCATCTGCCCCCTGGTGGTCAGTGTGTGTCATAGTGACCAGTCATTCCCAGTGGTTCTGCTGTTAGGGTCAATTTGCATATTACTCTTTTATTATATAGGATAGAGGCCTGGTGCATGAATGAGGGCCAGCTGGTTTGCCCTGAAGGGTGTCCCAAATCAGGGTGGGGGTTCTGCTGGGGTGCCTGGCCAGCCTGGGTGAGGAACTGAGGATTGTTTTCAGGCTGGCCACGCCCCCTGGTGACCCAAGCTCCCAGCCTCTCCTTTTTTTCTTTTTTTCTGGGATTTATTTATCTTCTATAATTGAAACTTTATAGCCTTGAGCAGAGCCCAGGGCTGGCCAGGGCAGGCAGGAAGCGTGGCTTCCTCCATCACTGGGGCAACCCAAGCCTCCTGCTCACTCCAGCTTCATGGCCACTACCATCTTAGTTGGGTTAATTTGCATACTTGCTCCTGATTGGCTGGGGGGTGTGGCTGGTGGGGTGTGGCTTGAGCATAGTGGAGGGATGGTTAATTTGCTTGTCTCTTTTACTATATAGGAGTAGAGGCCTGGTGCATGAAACTTTTCATGGGGTGGGGGGGAATCTCCTCAGCCCAGCATGCACTCTCTCCAATCCAGGACCCCTTGGGGGATGTCTGACTGCTGATTTAGGACATCCCTCTTTCAATCCAGGACTGCTGACTCCTAAACACTTGCCTGCCTACTGGCTTGATTGTTATCTAACCACTCCCCTGCTGGCCTCATGGCCCCCAACTGCCCTCCCCTGTCAGCCTCATGACCCCTAACCACCGTGGCTTTGTCTGGAAGAAAGTCAGATGGTGAGATGTCTGGTCTCCTGGTCTAATTAGCATATTACCCTTGTATTAGTATAGATATTTCTGAAGTGTCTTATATTTAACTAAAAGCCCAGTGCATGAAATTTGTGCACTCAGGGGCATATCCTTCAGCCCAGCCTGTGCCCTCTCATAGTCTGGGAACCCAATGATTGATCGCCCTGCTGATGGAGGCCCTGCCCACCACTGCTGGCTGGGTAGCTGGGCCTTCCTCTTTGGGCAATCACAGAGCCCCACAGCCAGTGGCCTGGGCCTCCCTCTGCAGGGAAATCATGGAATTGCCTGACTAATCGCATCACACCTACCTTGGCGGCAGCAGTCAATGCTGGGTCGCCACAGCGCCTGTGACCCAGGAGAGACTGAGAGGTCAGCAGTTCAGCCCACTTGCCAGTCCCACCCATCCAAGCCTGCTGTGCATGCAGCCTGGCATTTGGTCATCCATTCAGTCATTTGGGATGTTACGGATCCTGGCTCTTTATATATTAGGATTCCAAAATTATATTGTGACAAACTACATATTTATATATTAAATTTTCAGAAAAATATATTTATTATTTGTTTATAAAAATAATCCTATCATTAGGCCTTTTCAATACCACATGTTCTGTAAGTACATTAAAAAAGATTATAGAAAAATCAAAGAAAATATGAAGGCCTTTGGGAAATTGATATCTGACCTCTTAAGTGTTCACACTGAAGGACTTGTCCATTTTATTGATTCTTATTGATAGATGGCAATCTGATTTGCTATAATAGCTAGTGTTTTAATATGTAATATTCATTTAATAGATATGTTTTAGTTTGTTCTGTGACACCCAAAAATATGTATATAAGAATAGTCTAAAAATTAACTTTATTCAATTCATAAATATTTATCAAACAAAATCAGGCCACCTTTAGAAAGTCCCTAAATTATTTTTCTATTTTTTCTAACTTTTTCTTTCAAACTTAAAAAGGCAACAGAGGGCATAAAAATAATGAATATTATAGTCCCACCATATCCCTGTCTTTTTCAAACCCATTCCTAAGGTATTCTGTTTGGATATAGGGAAATTATGATAGGAAACAATGAATTTAGTTGTTAGAGTCTATCATTGAGGATTCTTTTTGACAAGACTTAGTCAAATGGGTTTAAACAGTATGTGATTTATTACTAATATTGTTGAAGTACAAATGAAAGGTGGGCTTCAGGATTGGTGGATACATTGGTTCAACAGTATAAGTGAAGACTTATTTTTATCCTCGTATTCTGTGATCAATAGCATCTATCTACTTCATTTTGGTTGGCCTCATTAATATGAGATGACTTCCAGGAGTCTGCAGAGCTGTTTGAGCCTTTGATGCAATCCCATGGCAGGATGCAGCTGCCCATTCCCTTGAATAGTAACGAGTAAATATCTGTTCAAAGACGATTTTCTGTGAGTCTCTCATGTTTTATACATTTTCTTGGAAAATGCATTAACAGGCATTTTGTTGTTGAAGATTATTTTTTAATGTTTGTATAGCAAACAACCTTGGTAGACACAGACTGTATTTTTGAGCAGAGGGGAGATTTGTCTCCTGACCAGGATAACAAATATAGTATTTCCTACCCACCAGGGCAAAGACAGTGCAGGATTGAGGATGGTCCTTTATAAGATTTTCTATTTCCTCAAATTAGAACTTCTCATCGGTGACATTGATCACTAGACCCACTGTGTGTGTGGCATTCACCAGAGTGCTCCTCATCTCCGTGAAGGGGATTAGTGTGCAAGAGGAATAGACCTAGTAGGTCTTCATATCGCTGGGAGCATATAAAAAACCCCGTGGCAGGCTAACTTTTAAATTGCAAGTAGAATAAAATCTCAGAACCTTCACAGTTCTTTGCACAGTCTAAAAACATTTCTAGCAAACTCGTTTCCCAGGAAATTAGGCAAAGTTGGGTTGCATATTGTTCCCAAACCAATTGCCAGCAGTAAGAATGGACTACAGTTAGAAGAAGCAACCCCATGACTTGAGCTGAAGCCAGTTCTGAAACTATAGCTAGAAAAAGTTGCGTTATTTGCTGTAACCGGTTTGGCTCAGTGGATAGAGCGTCAGCCTGCGGACTCAAGGGTCCTGGGTTTGATTCCGGTCAAGGGCATGTACCTTGGTTGCAGGCGCATCCCCAGTGGGGAGTGTGCAGGAAGCAGCTGATCGATGTTTCTCTCTCATCGATGTTTCTAGCTCTCTATCCCTCTCCCTTCCTCTCTGTCAAAAATCAATAAAATATATTTTAAAAAAGAAAAAGTTCTGTTATTCAATAGATAGAAGAAGAGTGGATAAGAATTTGGAGACTCAAATAAAATGTTAGAATAGAGTTTAACAACCAAATGATGATGGCATCAAGAAATATTTTATATAAGAAAGATATGGAGGTTCAGACTTTTTTTACTTTATGATAGAATTGGTAAGACAAACCCAAAAGAATGCTGTTCTGTGTATTTCTAAGCTAGTTAGTAAAATCTATTTTAAAGAAATGTGTTGATTATCATATGCTAATTCCCAATTCTGTTATTTTAATATCTGCAGCACATATGTCACATGTTTTGTGTATATATCATTTTGTTCAGTTAATTTTAAATATCTTTTTTCAGTCACAGAAAAACAGTAAAATTCTCTTCACAGATGATAAACCCTTTTTTTAAATCCTCGCCTAAGGATATTTTCCCTCTTGATTTTTTTTAAATTTCTTTATTGATTAAGATATTACATATGTGTTCTTATTCCCCCACGCATTCCCTCACCCCCTTGTTGTCTGTGTCCATTGGTTAGGCTTATATACCTGCATACAAGTCCCTTTTTTTAGAGATCAATGGCGAGGGAGAGAAAGGGAGAAACATCCAGGTGAGGGAGACACCTGGATTGGTCACCTCCTGTACGCACCCCAACCCGAGTCCTGGGATAGATCCTGCAACTGAGGTATGCATCATTGACAGGGAATTGAACCCGAGACTCCTAGCTCCTTGAGCGGATGCCCTAACCACTGAGTAACCAGTCAAGGCTGATAAATCATTTAATAACGGGACTTATACTAATGCATAAGTAAAAGTTTAGATTATTAGCTTTTGTGCTTTTTTAGTAAATCTTAAAGATGTGTACATAAACAATAAATGAATTTCCCAATTTTAGTAAACTAATCATATCCTGCATTTATTTTTCACTACCAACTGACTTTAGTTTAACACCAGAGGATTTTCCTGAGAGTGTTGAAGATTAATATGGCACTTGACATTTAAATTTACTACTTGAGTGGAGTAACATAGCATTGTAAGGAACTGTTAGCATGTTGGTCACAGAGTTACAAAAATATCTCATGTGCCCTAATGCTCAGTAGTGCATAACAAACATTGAAATTTCCCAGGAAGATTAAAGGAAGGGAATCTGTCTGACTCTTTAATAGATGAAACTAAGATGCAAAATTATTTATTTGTTTACCTTATATTCTTTTTTTAATTAAATCTTTATTATGGAAAATATTGCGTATGTCACCTTTTTCCCCCATAGACCCGTTCTAGTCCACCTCTGCCCCCGCCCCAGGCCTTCACCACCCTATTGTCTGTATTCATGGGTTATGCATATGTGTATGCAAGACCCATCCACCCAACCTCTGCCTTCCCATCTGAGATACTACAGTCTGTTCCATGTTTCTGTGTCTCTGGATCTATTTTGTTTATCAATTAATTTTGTTCATTAGATTCCACATATGAGTAACATCATGCAATACTTATCATTCTCTGACTGGCTTATTTCGCTTAGCATAATACTCTGCAGGTCCCTCCAGGCTGTCTCAAAGGGTAAAAGATACTTTTATTTTGCTGCTACATAGTATTGTAACAATGTATCACAGCTTTTTTTATCCACTCATCTACTGTTGGGCATGTGGGCTGTTTCCAGATCTTAACTATTATAAATTGTTTTTGCTATGAACACAGGGCTGCATACATTATTTCTGATTGGTGTTTTGGATTCCTTAGGATATATTCTTAGACATGGGATCACTGGATCAAACAGCAGCTCCGTATTTAATTATCTGAGGAAACTCCATGCTGTTTTCCATATGGTTGCATCAGTCTGCATTCCCACCAGCAGTGCACGAGGGTTCCCTTTTCTCTGCATTCTTGCCATTTGTTGAGGGGCCACTTCACATCCATAAGGGTGGAGATGTGTGTGTGTGTGTGTGTGTGTGTGTGTGTATATATATATATATATATATATATATATATATATATATATATGTATATATAATGGATTTTAGAGAGGAAAGGAGAGGGACAGAGAGATAAAAACACCAATGATGACAGAGAATCATTGATTGACTGTCTCCAGTAACCCCCCACCCCCTTTCTGGGAATCAAGCCTGTAACCTGGGCATGTGCCCTGACTGGGAATCAAACCATGACCTCCTGGTTCATAGGTTAAAGCTCAACCACTGAGCAACACTGACTGCGCTGGTTATACTTTTTTTTTTTAATGGAAAAGAATACGCAGTACCAAAGGTGAGGAATCATTTTAACTCTTGTACATTACTGTTGGGAATGTAATATGTATCAGTCACTACAGAAGACAATTCAGCTGTTCCTCAAAAAGTTAAACTTGACCCCGCAATTCCACTCCTAGATATATACCCAAAGGAATTGAAAATGAGTACTTAAATACCTGTGCACCCATGTGCATGGCAGCATTAATTGCAATAGCCTCAATGCCCACCACCTGATGAATGTAAAAACAAATAGTGATACATACACATAGTGGAATGAATGAGAATTATTTATCATTTACCCATAGGAATAAATGAGGGACTCGTGCAACGTGGATAAACCTCTAGAACAATACACTAAGTGAAAGAAGCAAAAACAAAAGGTTACATATGATATGATTCTATTTACATGAAACATTCAGAGTGGATAAATCTGTTGGGACAGAATGCAGAGTGGTGGTTGCCAGGGGCTTGTAGGTGGTGGTGGGCAAGTGAGGAGTAAAATCTTAATGTGTTAGATTTCCTTTCAGGGTAATAAAAATGTTTTGGAACTAGACAGATGTAGTAGGTTAATAACATTGCAAATATACAAAATGCCACTGTATTGTTTAATTTAAAATGATTAATTTTGTTGTGTAAAATTTATCTCAATAAAAACTTTAAAAGTTTGTTCATTGTTTTTAAAAAAAAGTGGCACATTTCCATGAAGTAGAATATTCAGTAGCATAAACATGTGGCTTATAACTTGTTTTAACATATAACATTCTTTAGAATTCAAATATAGTTTGATGTTATAATATTTATCATATAAATGTTTAGCCACTGATTCCAGAATTCTTAATATAGCTTCAATTCATAACCTTTCAGCAAAAACTATGTTGTGATATTTAAAAAATATATTTTGAAAAAAATGTTGTGATATTTATATATTCCTCTCTTTATATCATGCTAAGGAAGGGGAAAAAAATCTAATACGAAACAAGATTTCAGGATCTTTCAGGGTAAATGCTTAACTGTTACAAAGGGTTTTTGGGGGTGTCTGTTTTCTTAATCTGAATGATAGCCCACATATTTCAAAATTAAATTGAAACTTCATCTACCGGGTTTACTTAGTCTGTTCCAGTGAAGAACTTTTGCTTTAAATAAGCTTTTTGCAAATAATAAATATTTAATTATCCAACTTCTCTTTCAATACAAGTAATCCAAATGACTCAAATTCATTTGTTTTGAGACAGATTTTTTTTTTCAAAGCACAGCTATAATTGAACAGATTTAAATTCCTGACTTAAGGACATTTCAAACAGTTGTCTTATAAGAATTCTTTTTTTGACAAGAGAGTTGCTATCAAAGGTTTGCAGTGTCTGTCCCCTTAACCTTTACAGTGACAATTTCAAATAATGGAACAAATCTGTCTTGTCCAGGCACTATTTAGGGCCCAAAGTTCACTCTTGGCACATTCACTAAGGATAATGGATATCCCAGATGGCCTTTGATAATTATGGGGCATTAACATGAGTGATGAATCGCTAAATACTTTGATGCTGTTTGTTTAGCGTGGATGATAAATCTCAATTTAAAAGTGTTCTTCTACGTGTTAAAGATTACATTCGTCCTGCTTTGCGTACTTAGATTGGTGGAGTTTTTTGACATTAAGCTCATATTTTTATTGTCACCAAGATAAGATATTTCAAGTCCTTTTCCTTCACTGCTCTTCTTTAGAACATATTGATCCTTTATTTTCTTTTCCATCTGCAGCCAGGATAGAGATGGGCCAGTTCACCCATCAGAACATAAAGCTTCCACTTTGTTCTGCATAACCGGTGAGATAAGTGCTGGGTTTGGAGACTGAATCCCTAGTGACACAACTTAAATCCTTGAGCATTCGTTGAGGAACTTGTTGCAAGTGCCTATGAGCCAGGAATTGTAGCTAAAAGGGCATACCGAAGCCAGACATCAATGCAGCGTGAAGCCTGGTAGTCACACATAATGCCATGATTTCCAAGAGAAGAAAAAAGTAAGTTCCCTCATGCTTTCCAAAATGAAGTGAGAAAAAAAAAATATTTCAAAGGGCGGGGTCATTATGTTTGTCTAGCCTGCACAGATACTTCCACCAGAGGAAGTACGCACGTTCATATTTGAGCATTTACTTATTAGTGAATGTGCGCTGAGCGCCCGCCAGGCCACAAACAGCATCCTCAGCAATGGGGATATAGTGGAGAGCAAGACGTAAGACCCTCTTGGCGCTTAAGGGGAGATGAAAAGCGAGACATGGCACACTATTTGCACTGAATAGTGCTAATCTATATACATGAAACCCTAATATGCAAATAGACTGAACAACCCAACAACCGGTCACCCTGATGTGCTCTAACCACCAGGGGGTGCGCGCAAAACATGGCAGGTGTCGGCAGCAGCTGGCAGAGTGTGGAACATGCTGGGCATCAGCCACAGAGGGATGGTGGAGCAGGTGAGCAGGGGTGCCAGACCAAGGTGGGGCACTGGTCACTGTCATCAGGGTGAGCCTCTGGTGGTTACTGCAAATTCTTTGCTCCTGCGCACCATGGTCCCGCTTGGCACTCGCACCTGCTGCAGACACCAGAGCTGCTACTCACAGCCATGCCAGTGTCCAGCTCCGGCCCTGATTGCTTGGTGCTGTCAGCAGGTGCGAGCAGTGGCTGCCATCTCCAAATGCACCCTCAGGGCTTCTCCACCTCCCCCTGCTCCTGAGGGTCGATCAGGGCAGCAGCCACCACTTGTACCCGCTGCTGATGCCCCATCGCTTCGTGCTGTCAATGCATGGGAGTCGCAGCAGCAGGAGTGAGGCTGCCAGCAGACGAGGGACCAGGGGCTGCAGCTGGAGGGGCCAGGTGGGGGCACAGAGGATGGACCGAGACCTATCCCTGTGCCCACCACAGCCTCATGGCCCAAAGTTCTTTTCAAGTGCATGAATTTTGCACTGGGGCCCCTAGTAAATATATAAGATGCTTGAAGTGATCTGAAAGTAACTTACAGGGTGAGATAAAACTATTTCCATGGAGCTCTGATTTAGGTTACAAAATCTAGGAAGTCCTCTCTGAGCAAATTATAGCTGAGCAGATACAGGAGGGATCAACAGGACTCACTTAGGTAGTGAATGGTGAACAGAACCTTTCCAAGCAGAGATGAGGAGCAAGATATTGGTACTCTAGCAAAGGAAAGAGTGTTTGCAACCTGGAGATCCTTTCGAGGAATCTAAAGAAAGCAACATGTCTTGTATGTAGTGAGCAACATAAAACAGGACAGGAGTGGTGCACAGGAGCTTAGGAAGTTAGAAGTTCTTTGCTTTGAAAAGCACATTTTAATCTTCATCAGTCTGTCCTTAAATCTCAGCAAAAGTTGGCATAAATACACAGATTGAAGTTATCAGTATTAGTGCCAAAGCAGTATCAAAGGTTTTCAGGATGGCTGAAGCTTTCCTCATTTAAAAATACTTTATAATTCTACCCATTTTTGGAAAAAAAAAATATAACATATACACTTCACCCTGCGAAAGATTAATATGACCTCATGTGGATATAATGATAGAGGAGGCAACAATACACAAAGGAAATATCCCTGAACTAAAATTAGGCCATAGATGAGCAAATAGTCAACTAAAATCTCTGTGCAGGTCCACTAAAATCTAATGAATAATAAGCGTCAATTGTTGCATATAATTAGTAAAGGGTATACAGATACCATGGAAAACCAGGAGGCACTGTGATTCTAGAAGGCCAGTTGTTTGTATTTTACTAAGCCTGCTTCAGATTCTAAAAGTCCCTCGTCCCTCCTGTGTTTCCAGCCCCATAGCAAACAGAGGAGTTTCAGATCAGCAAAGTGTTCCTATTCTTAGAAATAACATGGTGATTATATGCAGAGACAGGGTTACCTTCATTGCTCAAGGAGACTGAAGGGCAAATGTTGAAAGGAATACATGCTGCAAGCTTTGCAGACTAATTTATTATTTTTAAATGGTTTCATTAGTCACAGACATGAGCATATTATTTACACTTGAATAAACATGCCCTTTTAAAATTGAGAAGGGAATTATATTTAAAAGACTTTTCCTTTTAATAAAGTTATTTTTATCTATAAAAAGATTATGTGCAGTTTGGGTGTTTCCTAATTTGGAATTCAGATAATTTAATGATGATAATGATGATGATGATGATAATAATAATAACACCTCTTACACTTACTAAGTTGAAGCAGATGGAAATAGAAAATCCAAGCTGCTGTTCAGCATATAATCATTATGCAAATATTCCAACAGCTTGTATGATTTTTCAAACTATTATCTCAAGAGCAACAAACCATTGTATTGAAAAGTTGAGAAAGACAGCACAGAATTTGGGGCCGTTTATAGCTAATTCAACAATGATTAAAATAAATCTACCATTTTTAAAGGATACAAGGAAGAAAAGGAAGGTGTGGAGGCTGGGAGATGATGTTTGGCAACATTTCCTGAATAAGTGTCGTGTGTGTGTGTGTGTGTGTGTGTGTGTGTGTGTACCTCATCCTTATAATCTAATCTAATAAAGGAGTAATATGCAAATTGACCCTCACTCTGTTACACCCACAAGCCATGCCCACCAACCAATCAGCAGCCAATATGAAAATTAACTCAACTAAGATGGCGGAGGACACAGAGCTGGAGTTACTCTGGGCAATGGAGCTCTTCTCAAAGCTACAAAGTTTTAATTATAGAAGATAAACAAACCCCAGATACCTGCTTCCAGCCAGGCACTGCAGTAGGGACCCAAACCCTGAAGGGAGGCAACCAATTGCTGTGTGTCTCTCTCATGGTGATATTTCTCTCCCTTTCTCTCTCTCTCTCTCTCTCTCTCTCTCTCTCTCTCTCTCTCTCTCTCTCTTTCTCTCTCTCTTCCTCCCTCCCTATCTTCCACTCTCTCTATAAAATAATGAAAAACATATCCTTGGGTGAGGATTAACAAAAAATAAAAAGAAAAAAGAATTTAAAAAAAGTAATTTGTTTTAAAATATGAAGGGAGCTCACTTAATTTACTGTGGACTGAAGATTCTGTGGTGAATAAAGTCAAGTATGTTGTCTGTTCTCATAGAACTCCATCTAACGGGTACTGTGGATATCAGATGCACATTACAGGGAAGA
>PVJC01026692.1:0-23834 GCA_004026665.1 Murina feae
TTGAGGGTCGGATAAAGAGCTTCACAGACAAGAAAAAGCTAAAAGAGTTCATCACCACCCAACCAGTATTATATGAAATGCTGAAAGGTATCCTTTGAGAATGAGGAAGAAGAAAAAGGAAAGTAAAAATTATGAACAACAAATATATATCAACGAGTGAATCTAAGAATCAAGTGAATAAAAAACCTGATGAACAGAAAAAACCAGTGAATAGAATAGAATCAGAGGCATAGAATGGAGTGGATGGACAATTTTTGGGGGTTAAGGGTGTTGGGGGTGCGTGAAGAGAATGGACAATAATTGTATACCTATGGATGAGGACAGTGGGGGGGCAAGGACAGAAGTTGGGGTGGGAAATGGGAGGAGGGGAGCTATGGGGAAAAAAAGAGGAACAATTGTAATAATCTGAACAATAAAAATAAATTAAAAAAAAAAGAAAAAATGTTTTTCTTCTAACATCTTAGGAGGAAATAAATTATGTCTGCAAATTAAATTTTTTTAAAAGATTTTTTGTTGCTCTTTAGAGAGAGAGGAAGGGAGAGGGAGAAACATTGATCAGCTGCTTCTAGTACATATCCAACTCAGGATTGAGCCTGAAACCCAGGCATGTGGCCTGACTAGGAATTGAACCAGCAACCTTCTGGTGCACAGAAGGATGCCCAACCAACTGAGCTGCACCAGCCAGGGCAAGTTAATTTAGTTTTAATGAAATAATCAGGGTATCCTGGATTTAAGATGCATGCTGGAGAAAGACCATTTTCACAACCCTATGTTTCAGAAAGTAATATACAGTGTTAGAAGATGGACCTAAATGAAACCAGGGGAAGGAGATTTGGGTTTTTAGGCCACCAACAGATTTACAAAGTATTTATTATCAAAGGCTTTTTCTGTTCTTTCACATTCACTAATAGCCTATGCTAATGTGACTTTCAAAGAACACATTGAACAGATAGTATTCTCTATTCAAATATACTAAGATAATCATTGATATGCATACCAGTGGTTCTTCAATAGGTGGGGGTGTTTTGACCCCAGGGGACAAAAGACATTTTTAGTTATCACAGCCGAGGAGGAGGTGCTACTGTCACCTAGTGGTGGAGTGCAGAGATGCTGCTACATATCCCACAATTGAAAGGACTGCCCCCTACTCCCACCTGAATAAAGAATTATCCAGCCACTATGTCAGTAGTAGTTGAGAGTAACCTGATAAATCTCTCCCTCTTCCTCTAGCCATCTTTTCCTTTAAATTGTATCTCCTGAATGAGAAATGGAACATGTTTTATGACAAGAGAGAAAATCATACTGAGATGTGAGAGAACATCAATCAGTTGGTTGCCTTCCATATGTGTCTCGACTGGGGATCTAACTGGCAACCTAGGTATGTGCCCTGACTGGGAATCGAACCCACAATCTTTGGTGTATGGATAATGGTTCAAGCAACTGAGCCACCCAGCCAGGACCTTTCCATCAAATTTTTATCTGATCAATGAAATAACAAACTTTTTCTTTCTTTAAAAATTTTTTAAAACTGATTTTAGAGGAAGAGAGGGAGACAAAGAGAGAAACATCAACTTTTTGTTCCACTAATTTGTGCATTCATTGGTTGATCCTATATGTGCCCCGACTGGAGATCGAATCGCATCCTTGGTGTATCGGGACATTCTCTAACCAGCTGAGCTCCCTGACCTGGACAAGGGAAATAACCAAGTTTCTACCAATTTTATTGGTTAATATAATATCAAATGAATGATATCTGACCACCATTACTGAGAACTGGAAGTGCTTTCTAGTAGATTTCATAAGTAATTCTTAATTTAAAAAAGTGGAAGGTGTTTTGGTATTTGTGTTATGATATTTAACTTGAAATTTATGTTGTTAGAAAATATATTCACCAATATAACAGCTGTACATTTATGAGCCACACAACTTAAAAAACTTTAAAAATTATGAAAGCTACAAATTTTAATCAGTCTATAGTATGTTTATTTTTAACAAAATAGATAAAACCAAGTATCAAAGTATACTATTGTTTGCATTTTATACATATTGATTATTATGCTTAAATCTGGTAATTTAACATTCAGTGAAAGTAAATTTTATATTAATTGTTTAAAAAATGACAAGCACATGATTAAGATAAACTTCTTGTTCATCGGAAAAAGAACTTCGGGAGTAAATAACGAGATAGCAAATCTATCCAAAACCTAGGTCTTCATCTTTTGTTTCTTATACCACTCGGGTGCTTCCTTTTTGGTCTGTTAAAAAGAAAGAGAGAAAATTAAGTAAAATGCTTACTAGTAGGATAAGAAAGGCAATTCATAGAACTCTGTACCAATATGCATTGGGGCTTTTTATGTAAGATTACAGTAAATAATCACTTTTCCCAATTCAAAAAGATACTTTAGGGACAAAGGTTTTATGTTTTGTAAGAAATACCCTCCCACCTGGTATGTCTGTGGAAACAATACACATCTGTATTTTCTGGCTCAAAGCCTCTATTTAACATATTTTATGGAAGTGAGTATCAAATGAATTGTTTCTATTTTCAAAGAGAATTATAAAAAAAAATCAAGGACACAGCTTCTTTTTTTTGTCAGTCTCATCTATCTATATATATGGACATTCATTCATTCAATAAATATTTATTAAATAATGACTAGATCCAAATCACTGTGCTTTGGATCTCCTGAATTGCTAAGTATTTACCACAGAACATCCTGGGCTCACTGCTCAATCATTTCAGTGTACAAAGAGCTTGGCTGTACAGAGCAAAGTACTCAGAACTCCTTATATGGGGCAGTACATAGGCAGTCAAAGCCGCCTATTTTATATATGACAATACATTAAATATGAAACTTACTGCTTTTCCAGTTCCATCTGTTTAAAATTAAAAAAGACTACATTCCTAAATATATGTACACACACACACACATATGTATGTAGGCACATAGATAAGTATGATACTTACAGTTTATGTTTTTTATAATTTTATATGCCATAGTTGATATATAAAATGTTGGAAGTGACATTAGTGGTCAGCTCCTCTTGACCTATCCATGCCCTTGGCCAGCTTCACTGACTACTAAATACCTTCCCTCCTCCCTGCATTGCCACCTTTATAGCATAGCTCTAACCTGAGCTACAAATGCTTTTACACGGTGTTCCCCACAGGCAACAAAAATTCAGTATGTCAAAATGAACCCCCAATCACCCATATTCTCTTTCTTGGTAAATGGTACTATACTTTGCTCGGTCACTTCAACCAAAATGTTCTTTTCTTCTTCATCTTAGATTTTTCCTTCTTTTCACTTGCTACATCCATTTTAAGAAGTTCCTACATTTTACTGAATATCTTTTAAATTCCTCATTGTGTTCCTATCTTGATCCCATTGGCTTACCTTCGGCTCTTATCATTTCTGGCTTAATTCCTGCCAGATTTCCTAACTCTGATTTGGCTTTCTCTTCTATTCTGTTCAACTCATAGTCCATGATCTGTCCAAGCTTATCTTTCTAAAATGCAAAACTGCATTAAAACACTTCAGAGTTCTTTCTTGGAAAGGAAAGTCCAAAGTCCTCAGTATTAAAGGAGAAAGAAATTTCCATGACAGGGAAAGGCCAGGTGCTGTCTACCAAGAGAATTCAAAGGTGGCTGAGCTGAATGCTAGTTTAGTAGTGGGTGATGAGAAATGTAATTGTCCTTTGGCCAGGAAAGCCTGTTACTTTTGCCAGTCTTATTTAAAAAAAATTTAAACTAAGTCACAGACCATAAAGAAAAATCAGAGTAAAATTAGGGAGCTGCTTACTTCTCTTACAATCAGAATGAGAGGTTTGGGTGACTGAAGAAAGGTGAGTCAGCAATAATATAAGACTTTCACAATCACAGTCATAGAAGACCCAGTGTTTGTGAAATTGTAGGTCTCTTGGATTATATCTCAATAAAACTGGGAGGAAAGAAAACGGTAGCTTCTCAATCCATGGCTAAGTAAATCAATTTAAGACCAGATTTGAAGGGGGGGGGGGGAAATCACACAGACTAGAATACAAAATATCAGAGTACCTTGCCATTGTAGGGGTTAAGTTGTGCTCTGAGAAACTGTGATCTTCACTAAGTCATGATATAAAATGGTTTTCTTAACTGGCTCCTGGACAATAAATAAATAAATCTAAAAGCCACTTCTACACACCACGTTACAAGTCGTCCAGCTTACAGCAAAGGGTATATAGAATTTGTACATCTCCACTTTCTCAGTCAACTGATACTAAAAGTTTTATTACTACTATGCGTGTTTGGGAAGAAGCTAAATAAAACTTTTGATATTAAAAAGGAACCTTAAGACTCCAAAAGGATAGTACAAGAATTCAATGGCAGATAGTTCCCCTGATTCCTTTTATCTGTGTTGGTCCCCTGCAGACCACCCTCCCTCCATCCCTTTTCCTCCAGCGCATTCTTTCTTCAGATGTGTTAATGAAGTAGGTTTGCCACAAATGTACCTCTGTCCTGAGGATTAACTGCTTTTCTACTTCCTAAATGACTTTTCAGATCTTTGATTAAAATTAATGTTATAGCCTGCTCCGACAGGACTAATGCATGTTCCTATCCCTCACTTTCACTGTCATGTTCTAACTACTTCAATTTAGAACACAGGGCCCCTTAGCATCTGGTCCATACTCTTCTAATCCTGTCTCTTGACACTCTCCTAACAGAAACTAAATTATTTGCAGTTGAGATTAGTTTAATAGCACTTCATTGAGCACCTACTATGTGCCAGCTCCTTGTGTTAAGTGATGGGGATATAAAAATGAATTAAGACCTTGTGACAAAACCAGCTGGTTGCCTTTTATATTAGCATATTAAAAAGATTATTTATCCTTCACACCCATAAGCTGGCACTTTATGTAACAAATTTTGTTATTCCTCTTCAGTTATTTTTTTAGAGAGGGAAAGAGAGGGATAGGAGAGATGGAAACATCAATGATGAGAGAGAATCACTGATCAGTTGCCTCCTGCACGCCTCCTACTGGGGATCGAGCCCAAAACCTGGGCATGTGCCCTGACCAAGGAATTGAACCTGTGACCTCTTGGTTTCTGGGTCGACCCTCAATCGTTGGGCCATACTGGCTGGGCTAATTTTGATTTATCACCACACAGTCTTGATTTGACTATTTTACAGTATTATCTCTCAGTTTTCATAAGGACATAGCTGAACTCATACCTCTTTTAAAACATTTTCTCTTATAAAAGAAATAAAGTTTATTGTAGAAAAATAGATAAGCGCAAAGAAGGAAATAAAACTACCCAATTAATACTTTATATTTTGATTCTTCTTCATTTCATTCTCACTGCATAACCTTATCTTGAGGTACTAGTGAAATCTTACTACTACTTATGTACCGGTTAGAGTCAGGATTTCAGGATATCAGAATCAACTTACAAAGCTAAAGTCAGAAATGCAGGAGGTCAGGGTCAGAAGAAATAGTTCATTGCTTAAAAGAGAGAAGGGTCAGCAAAGCAGATCCCAGAGGGTGAGAGGCTTTAAGTTTCTGGCTGTATCTTGTGGTTTTCATCCGACCCCATGTTTCCCATTAACATCTATGTGTTCCATCTGCTTTCTTCCTGTAGATTGTAATATAAGGGACACATCAGAGTGTCTGTCATAATCCCAGCCAACTCTCTAAGAAAAACTTGCCTGGCAATGATCCTTGTGAATAAACAGCCCTGGGCAGCTTTATTTGGTGCCATGTGACCCCTGCTCCCCATAATGGCAGCCATTCAGTAGGCTGGCTAATACCCGTCACAAGTCTTGCCACAAAGTGTATCACCCAACAAGGAGGAGCTGTGCCAATTAGATTCTTGCTCCAGGAAAATACAGGGAGGACTACGTGTTAAGAGAGTAGATGTGGGAAGGTACACAGAAATGTCTCAGGAGAAGGAGCCGTGAGCAAGTTAATGAGGAAGTGGAAAATACGAATAACCAGAAACGGAGAGAGAAACAAAAAGAAGCTGATGACCCACTAGAGAAAAAGATGCACAAACTCAGCTGCAGAAATTCTTATACCTGCCTTGTATCCAGGCCGGTAAACTGAGGCTCTCTGTTTTCTCCATACTGTCAGCTTGGTCTCCATTATTACCATATAGATTCTTACAACAGTTACCCTTATTTACTCTAGACTGTAACTCTGTCACTTTAAAAAATTTTAATTATTTTTATTGATTTCAGAGAGGAAGAGAGAGATAGAAACATCAAAGTTGAGAGATAATCATTGATTGGCTGCCTCCTGCATGCCCCCTACAGCAAGCATGTCAGAGTAGCAGCCCATGTGGCCCTCAATGAATATTTTTGCGGCACAGCCAATATAACAGTATGTAAGAGGCGTTTTAATAAAAATTGCATAACTTAATGTTTACAATATCCTGTTATACATAATTATTAATAATGAACTACAATGTTCGCTAATGACTGATTACTATGATCATGTTGCGTTAATTTCCCCTATGTGCCTTACTCGTAGGCGCACCATTTCTCTCACTAATACTAGCAGTGAATATTTTAGCAGCTGATTACCACATCATTAGTCTCGGAATGACTTGTTTGGTGTGTGCAACAGGAAATATTTCACTTTTGGAGAATAAGAAAAATAGGTGTATTTATGTTATGCTTATTAATTTGTGTAGCTATTCAGTGTATGGTAAGTTAATGCTAAAAAATACCAATTTTTATTAAAATGTTCTATTATTTTATGTTAATAATTATTCATTTATTTCAGCCCTTTTTAGTCAGCATTCTATATCATAATAAACCTACGTATATATGAAAATTGAAGCTTTTGTGTTTTTTTTGTGGCACACATAAACTTAAACCTTGTTTACTGGCCCATGTTAGCCTTTGAGTTTGTCATGCTTGCCCTACAGGCATCAAGCCCACAACCCAGGCATATGCCCTGACCAGGAATCGAACTGTGACCTCTTGGTTCATAGGTCTACAATCAACTATTGAGACACTGCGGCTGGCCACTTCTTTTTTACTTTAAAAAGTTGAACTATGTAATCACCTCACCGATCTTGAGTAGTATTATCTGAAAGTATAATGAAAGAGCTTAGATCAGAAGCTCCCATACTTGACTGATTATTATAATCATCTAGGGAGTTTAAAAAGAATAAGATTCTGAGGACTCACTAAATCAGAATATCACAGTTAAAATCTGGTTTCAAGTCTCTATGTTCAGATGGTAAATATATTTCTTCTGAGAAATTAAAGCATGCATAGGAAACCATGTTGAAGTACAGTAAAATATTTAATGATGTTACTCCTATTTTGATTCTTTTGCCTTTCTATTGCTATTCCTACTATTTGTTAAAACATCACTTTCAAATTGTTCTAATTTCTTATTCTTTAACTAATTTCTGTGCATATACATTTCTACCTAATATAAGCATTACATTTAATGTTAATATGACCGATTTAATACTTTATGAGGTAACAGAGCAAAATATACTGTTTTACAAATAAAAGGGGATGAATGATACTTTGTATCCCTTTTATTCTTTAAAACAATGTATATTTTAAAATTAATTTCAGAGAGTAAGGGGGGAGAGAGAGAGAGAGAGAGAGAGAGAGAGAGAGAGAGACACATCAATAATGAGAGAGAATCATTGATCGGCTGCCTCTTGCACGCCCCACACTGGGGATGGAGCCCACAACTGGGTCATGTGCCCTGAGTTGGAATCGGACTCTGACCTCCTGGTTCATAGGTGAATGCTCAACCACTGGCTGGGCAACCTTATATAAAATAAACATTTATAAATATGTCTTCCTGATTCTTCTATAATTAGTCCCTGGAGACTTAAGGAGGTAAATTTGAGATTAAGGTTAATTTCTGGGCAAGTCCAACATATTAACTAGAAAAATAAAACTCAGATAGGATATATAAATATCCTATTGAAGCTTCCCTTTTCTGAATATGTATACCAGTTATACAGATATTTCTAGGCTCTTTCATTAAACTACTAAAATTACTTTAAGACCAATATGAACAAGAGGCAAAGAGATTTAAGTTAAATATATTTGGTGAAAAACAGAGATTAATACTTTAAGTGGTTTTTTTTTTTTTGTACTTACAAAGAGTGTTGGTTTGGGTATAAATATATTATCTTCATGTTCTCTAGGTACATTCAAAATCTTTGATTTTTGATTTTCTGTCACATTTTTTGATTCCGTTTTAGTAAGAAGTAATCTGTCCTCAGAACACTGACTGCGCATATTAGTGAGAATCTGCTTCATTGCTGCTAATTCCTGTTGATATATGAAAATAGAAGAAAACAGCAAGTATGATTTCAGCACATCTATAATAATAAAAGTATAATATGCTAATTTGACCAGACGTCCTTCTGGACATCCTTCCAGATGACCTTCCAGATGAAGCTGGGGCTGCGAGGGAAGCCTGGGCCCCAGGTGTCAGAGGAAAGCCAATGCCAGCAGCTGGGGAAGGAAGGCCTACTCTTGAACAAGTTTCATGCATCGGACCTCTAGCAGGATTGACATTAAAACTTATTTTTATTCTTGGAGTAGAAATGGTTGAAACAATTATCTAATTTAATAAAAGAGTAATATGCAAATTAACCCTCACCCCGTTACACCTAAGCCATGCCCACCAGCCAATCAGAGCGAATTAACCCAGCCAAGATGGTGGCCGGCAGCCACAGAGCTAGAGCAAACAGGAGGCCAGTGATGGAGGAAACTGCCTGCCTAAGCCAGCTGTAGCCTCTGCTCATGGCAATAAAGTTTCAATTATAGAAGCCATGGAACTGAAGCCAACAGGAGGCTTCATTGCCTGCCTAGGCAGGCTGTGGCCTCCGCTCAAGGCAATAAAGTTTCAATTATAGAAGATAAATAAACCCCAGAAACCTGCTTCCAGCCAGCCTTGCTGGGACTTTAGGTCAATGGGAGCTGTGGCCAGCCTGAAAACAGCTATCATCCTCTCACCCAGGCTAGCCAGGCACCCCAGTAGGGACCCGAACCCTGAAGGGTTGTGGGCAGCCTGAAAATGGCCCTCAGTCCCTCACCAGACTGGCCACACCCCCATGGGGTGAGGGTCTCCACTGGAGGGCTTGGCCAGCTTACAAATAGTCATCAGCCCCTTACCCAGGCTGGTCAGGCATGCCAGCAGGTTGACATCCCCTGAGGGGTCCCAGACTGCAAGAGGGCACAGGCCGGGCCCGTAGTACTATATAAAATAACATATTAATGAATAATAACATACATGACACACATGGTCACTGACAGTTTTAGTACAATAAACAATAAATGTCATCCCATAGTCTAATGGTTCCTAAGTTTTTCTGCATATTGAAGTCACCCATGGAGTTTTAAAGCCTGTGTCTCACTCCCAGAGATTGTAACATAACTGGGCTGGGGAGTGACCTCAGCAATGAACATTTTAAAAGATCTCTAGGTGATTCTAAAGACAGACAAATTTGGGAACCGTTGGCATAGTTACATTCCACTATAATTTTTCTACATGTTTGTTCAGTAAATTATTTAGGCATTTAACTTTTTCTACTTGTAAACTATACAATTTCCTTCTGAGATCTTATATGAAGATGGGAGGGAATAAAAGAGTCCACACTTTTTTTCTTGCTTACTAATCAGCAGCCCAAATAATAAGTTGAAAACATCTTCAGAATGTAACCATGTTATTCCCTATTGTCTTACAAATGAAAAAATGGAGTTAGCTTTATCCAGTTGCTGTTTGGAATAAGAATTATTATCTGAACTTGTTAAGGAACTCAGGCAAAAATTTTCACTCATTACCTCTTTCAAGTCTATTTTGTCTTTTACATTTCTCTATAGTAGAACTTTTAGCACCTAACATTACTTAGTGGATATTTATGATTAATCACTAATTTGATCCAATCAAACACAAGCATAGGACAGAGGACAGAATAAACTCTCCTTTACTATATGTAGAACAGTGGGAGGCTGTTTATTTCATCTTCATGCCAAGACACAAACTTACAGTGACAGAAAGATGTTCTGCTCCCTTTTACTAATCTGTTTATAGACATCAGCTCTGTGTCAGAGCAAGTTCCTACAGGCCTTTTTTTCTTTCTGGCTGTCATTAGTTCTATTTAGAACCATCTAGCTTGAGTGGGTATTTAAAAACAGAGCCATTGAGTTTAAGCCACAGAGCTTAATAAATCTTAGGGCCAAGTGAGGAGCTGGAAGAAATGGCACTGGAATCTTCTTTCTCCTTTTGCTGTACTGGAGTTGGTTAGGCCAATGCAAATGAGGATGGCTACATCTCAGACTTGGCCAATATTTGAGCCTTTTGAAGGCTCTTTTTGCTTTCAAGAGCATGTTATGTCATTTATATGCTCCCCTGAAGTGAAGTAAATGACCACTGATTTACCAGTGATGTTAAAGACTCCTGGTATTATGGCAGCTTTCAGCTCCTGTTCTACTTACTACAAGAAGTAGAAGGGAAGAGGAGATGACAGTCTCTTGGCACATCCAAAGAAAATTTCCACCTGAAACAACCTTGCTTTAGTGGCCATAACTTTTTTATCTTGGCATGAAGGTTTAAAAAAAGGAAAAGATTATTTCCCCCCTACCTACCTCTAGTCTAGAGATAAATAAGGAAAAGGGGGTCATACTTGCAGCGGGGAGAGGGGAAGCAATGAGCACGAGGAAGAAGGAAGAAGTTGCATGTGTACTAGGCAAAGGGTTTGGCCCCTAATTGCCCTAGAGGAGACCATTGTTGATTTCCCTCTGCTACTGGTATAGGAGCAGTTATAGGAAAGAGATAGTCCCTGAAGTAGGAGACAGAAATCAAATGTCTTTGCTTTATCCAGACGAGGATCACCCAAACTTAGGGTGCTATCAAAGCACTGCTTTCTTTGAATATATTTTTATTGATTTCAGAGAGGAAGGGAGAGGAAGAGAGAGATACAAACATTAATGATGAGAGAGAACCAATGATTGGTTACCTTCCGCACGTCACCCACTGGGGATTGAGCCAGCAACCTGGGCATGTGCCCTGACCGGGGATGGAACCCTGACCTCCTGGTTCATGGGTCTATGTTGAACAACCGAGCCACCCTAGCCAGGCTCAAGGCACTACTTTTGTTCACTGATAGTATTAAACAGTGCTAGCATGGTTTGTGAAACCCAGGAAAGGAACATTTCAAAAGCGACAAGTTTCGGTAAAATTCCTGTTCGGGTAATACAATGGGTATGAAAATAAAATGTAGAACAATTTTGTTCAGTTTTACTATGTTTAATCATACAGATGATTCCTTTCATATTAATGGTTAATTTGAGAACAGAAAATTCCACTTTAACATCAAATAGATCAAACAGTATGCAAAATACCATCATCTACTGAACACACAGAAAGCAAAACACATGTAGTGGAAATATATTAGTGAGAAGTCAAAGACAGCCATTCCTGACTCAATTATTAATTGTGTAAATACAGACAATCTACTCTGGTTCAATGAGCTTCAGATTCCTAATTGATAAAATGTATGCTTGTGTTACCTTTTTTGGATTTTTGCCAGTCTGACAGAAGTTTTGGGGTATGTTTGTTTTGCATTTCTTCTACTGTGAGGTTGAACAGCTTTTCATATATATAAGGATATTTCCTTTTCTACTGAGTGATTGGTCATTTTCTTACACTTTTCAAGGAGCTCTTTATATGTTAGAAATATCAGCCCTTTATAACATGAATGGAATTTTTTTCAATTAATTGTAACATGAATGGCATTTTTTCAATTAATTTTTATTTGACTTTATTTACACTTCTTTTTTTTTTTTTTTGCTATGCACTCTGATTCTGATGTAGCTGAATATGTCAGTTTCCAACTTTATAGCCTTTTCCATGGTTCTTCTTCTATTTTTCTCAAGTTACTTTTATGGTTTCTTTTTCTTTTCTTTTTCAAACATTTAGAACTTTGATCTGTTTCAAGTTTATCCTGGGCTCAGGTGATAAGTGTGGTGGATTGAACATCTTTTTTCCTATGGCTATTCTGTAATAACATTATGTACTGCATAGACAAATTTTTCCTCACTGACTTGAGATGCTACCTTTACCATATACTAAACAGCCATAAGTGTCTGGTTTATTTCTGGACTTTTAAACTCTATTCCAATGGTCTTTTTCTTTATTCATGCACCAATGTTCTACTATTTTAATATTTTATGATCGAAGTGTTTTCTGGCTATGTTCTTAGAGGCAGGGGCTCAAAATCATGCCATTTATTCTAGTTCCTATTTCAATCTTGACTTTCTTCTAGTTATTCCCCTTTCTTCTCTGAGTTCTGCCTTTTCCCCCTTAATGGATGGAACAATATATGCTCTTAAAAAAATATTACCTAAGAATATCTAGCTTCTTAATCATAATGTTTTCAGGAATCAATTCTGACTATTTTTAAGACTGTTGCACAGTTGTTATTCTGAAATTTATTTTTATTGCACATCTTGGCATATTCCATTATTTCACGAATCTCTCTTTTTGTTATTTGATGGCATACAGTTTAGTATGTTTTCAAGAGAGGGTACTGGGGAAGGAAGTATTATGCTTTCTTTCAGAAGTTGGATGGGATTACTTCTCTGTTCCAAAGTCAAATTTCTGAGAACTCTGATGTCAAGCTGATTCCTGTACCTTTCAACGCATTTTTTTCCCTCTCTGGAATCTTCTATATTGTTTAGCTATTTCTTAACTTCCACCTTTTTACCTTTTCTAAGTCTTAGGAGAATTTGCTTTTGTTCACATTCTTCTACTGGCATTTTACTTAATACAGTAACTTTATGATTTTTATTATATTTTATGATTTTAGCTAAAATTTAAAATATCACAGATATGATCAGCATCTCCATGAACTTGAGGCTCCTCTGGGGTAAAGCAGACTCTATAATCCCACAGATTTGTAAAAGGTGAAATCATCACTAGTCTCTCCCCCCAACTCTGTATCCCAGCCAAGCCTAAACCTCCTGAAGAAGCCAGAGTGAGCATGAGGCTGTACCACCTTTGATACAGCCACTAAACCAACGCTGAGGTGCCTCAAAGGGGAGGTTGCCCTGCCCAACCCACCCCCCTGTGGTGGTACATCAGGGTTGGATCCTGAGATATAACACCCCACTCCATCCCCACTAGTTGGAACCCAATGTGCCTAGTGCCATTTGAGTCTCCCACTGTTTCTTGTTTTATGAAAAGAATACTTTTCTCAAATCTTTCTGAAGAAACTAATTACAATACTTTCTAAGTTTTTTCCTGCTCCAGAATTTTTTTTGGTTTCCTCTGGGGAAGATGTTCAGTTTCTCTTCTTATTTTGATTTTTTTCTTTTGTGCTATTACTTTTCTTGCATTTTCTGATGGTCTTTGGTTGTGTCTTCCAACTTATGAATGAATGAGCAGATTAAATGTTTTCTTTCTGCTATTATGGGGCATTAATCCGAATGAAAGAGTACAATATCTGTACGTGTGGACAAGAAAATCTGTCTAGCAGACTTTACTCTAGGGTCTTCAGGCAGAATATAGGTTCTCTTCTCCAAAAGGAAAAATGCATAATGTCTTAATCTCTTCATTTGGACAGTTCCAGCCTATCCCCAGCAAATCACCCAGCAACTTTGAAGCCATTTCTCCAAATACATTTTAAAATTCCTGTTTTTTAAAAAAATTATAAAGCATTACTTGTTCATTGTAAAATTCAAATACTGAAAAAGCACCATGCCCAATCTTCTTTTTCTTTTTATCATTTGTTAGACACCTTTAAATACTATTCTATAACAGTCTGATTTATAATAATATTCATTTATTCTTTTTTATACTATAATTGACCTTTTATTTTAAAAAAATTACAGGAAATGATTTTCAGAAAATCTTATTTTATAGAAGTACTGTTTATAGCAAACATTTTATGTCACTATCAATTCCACTGAAGAGTTGCCTTTTTTTAAAGGTACTAATTCTGATTGATGGGGCACTTGCCCTTGAAATAGAAAGTTCCCATTACTTATTCAAATGTCAAAATTAAGATTATTGAGAAGTGTATTGCTTTATGGCTGGCCAAAATGCTGCTAGCACATTTTAGGTAAATAATACTCTTTTTTTAAAACTATGAGGTAATTCTGTTTAAAACTTTTAGGATAAATCACAGAAAATAGATAATATTTATTCAAATTACACTCTGGAGGGCTGCGCTATTATAGACACTTATATGTAAAGCAGCTCTTTAAAGAAATAAGATGCCTATACAGGTCTGTCCAGTATAACATACATAACTGAAATTAATAAAACTTGGAAGGCCAATGGTATTATGCTATGTTCTGATTGTCAATTAGACCTGAGAGACTCTGTCAGCTGCAAAGGAGGGTCTGGCTTTAGAAACATCTACATGTATAAAACCCTAATACGCAAATAGACTGAACGGCAGAACTACTGAACAACCAAACAACAGTTGCTATGACATGTGCTGACCAGCAGGGTACGTGCAGAACATGGCAGGCATTGGCAGCAGGCGGCAGAGTGTGGACGTTGGTGGGCATCAGCTGTGGAGGGATGGTGGAACAGGTGAGCGGGGGAGCCAGACCAAGGTGGGGCACTGGTCACTGTCATGGGGTGAGCCTCTGGTGGTTACTGAAAATTCTTTGCTCTTGTGCCCTCGCATCCGCTGCTTGTGCTGGAGCGGCCATTGGCACCTGTTGCTGGTGCCCTGATTGCTCAGTGCCATCAGCAGGTGTAAGCAGTGGCTGCTGGCCCCAATTGCCCCTGAGGACTTCTCCACTTCCCCCTGCTCCTGAGGGGTTATTGGGGCCAGCGGCCACCTCTCACACCAGTTGTCAGTGACGGCTCCACTTGCACCCACAGCTGGCACCAGCCCCAATCGCTCTGTGCTATCAGTGGGTGCGAGAGGGGCTGGTGCCATTAGCATGTGGGAGCGGCGGTGGCAGGAGTGGGGTTGCCAGCAGACATAGGAATGGGGGCCGCGGTGGGAGGGACTGGGCAGGGGTGCAGAGGATGGGCCCTGACTCATCTCTGTGCTCACCGCAGCCTCATGGCCCACAGTTCCTTTCAAGGTGCATGAATTCATGCACTGGGTCCCTAGTGACTTAAATACAGTGAAATATCAAAAAAATTATTACTTCCTTTTCATTATCATGTACACAGAGGTGTTTTATTTTTTAAGCTCCTCATGCATATGCATAGTTTAAGCACAAATGGTCTACTAAGTATGTGATTTAAAAAAACAATAATATTCATTAATTCTGACATGCTTTTATACTCATTTTGAAAAAGCTAATAGTATATGTTATTCTAGCATATCAAATACATAGGACACTTACAGTAACTTCAATAATTAATGAACCACTCATTAAAATTAATTGTAGACTTACTTTTAATCATATAATTGAAACTTAGGCTAAAGCTAAAACAAAACAAAACAATAAGAAACATACTATAGTAAAATAATTACTCTTCAAAATTGAAGAAGTCGAGGGCAAGAACTTTCTTATAAAACTTTCAGATGATATTGATGATGATGACTGTTTATGGTACAAATAATCTCCATGAAAGAGATATTGCTGTCTTGAATTCAAAAGCACATAGCTTGGCCATTTATATAAACTATTTGCATAGAGTGGTGCTTATTAAAACAGCTCAACTGCAGAGCAGCTGCTTAACAGTATTGCATAGTTCATGCCAATAAATTGTTGAAAGTTGTAAACTCTGCAAAGATGTTGGCAAGGGGACGCATAGATGGCATTTCTTGATGAAAATAGCTCTGACAAGTATAATGCAAACTATGTGCTCCACTGCAGGTTAAATGTAAGTGCTTTTATACAGCAATACCCAAGTTTCATGACTAACAAGTCAGGTAATTCTATGTAGCACTTCTACTTAAGGCAACACAAGGTGAAAATTTACCATATTTAATTATTTTTATTTTTTTAAAATATATTTTTACTGATTTCAGAGAGGAAGGGAGAGGGAGCAAGAGATAGAAACATCAATTGATCAGCTGCCCCCTGCATGCCCCACACTGGGGATCAAGCCCACAACCTGGGCATGTGCCCTGATCGGGAATCGAATGTGACCTTCTGGTTCATAGGTCGAGGAATGTTCAACCATTGAGCTATGCAAAAAGGGCAAAAATTACCATATTTAAAACAATATATATAATATTTAAACTTCACCTAAAAGGGTATTTGATAAACATTTGATTATGAACATTTTTAAAGAATCAAAAAGAAGAGAGCCTAGCATGTTGAACCTTTAGTTCTATTGTTCAACTTTGACAATTATCAACATTTTTCTAATTTTTAAAACAGCTTTATTGAGATATAATTAACATGCCAGATAGCTATCCATTTAAAGTATATCAATCCATGGTTTTTAGTATGGTCACAGGCACGTGCAACCATTACTGTGGTCAATTTTAAAATATTTTATCTCCTCAAAAAGAAATTCTGATTCCTTTAGCTATCACTTCTCTATTCCACCTTGCCCCAACTTCCATGCCCTAAGTAACCACTAATCTACTTTCTGTCTCTGTAGTAGACACATGTTGTAGACACCTGTTGTAGTTTCCTTGTTGTAGACACCTCATATGAATGGAATCATATAGTATGTGGTCTTTTCTGACTGGCTTTGTTCACTTTGCATAATATTTTCCCAAAGTTCATCTATGTTGTAATATATATCACCATTTCATTCCATCTTTATGGTCGAGTAACATTCTACTGTATGGCTATCACACATTTTGCTTTCCATTCATCAACTGATGGATATTTGGTTGTATCTACCTTTTGGCTACTGTGAATAATGCTGCTTTAAACATTCGTGCACAAATTTTTGTGTGGATGCTGTCATTTCTCTTAGGTGTACACTTCAGAGTGGAATGGCTGGGTCACATGGCAACTCCATATTTAACTGCCAGATTGTTTTGTCAACATTGTTTAATCTGTTTCCTTACCAGCATTTTGGAAAATATTTTAAAGCAGATTTCAGACCTCAGATCACTTCACTTATAAACACTTTGGTAGAGTTTTTTTAAGACATAAAGATTTAAAATAATACCAAGATATCATTATCATATCTAACACAATGCACAGTTTAAAAGAAAATATAAATTTAATTCAATCATCTATCCTATAGAGTGCTCAATAAGAATTTTACATTATCGAAGCAAATTTCAACACAGTATTTAATGTATGATTTTTGATGAAATTAAAATTATACCTTGAATGCCAATGCACTATAGTCTAAATCCTGGACAAAATAGATTTTGCACGGCAAAACTGTTAGAGAATAGCCCGAGTACCTACAACTGCACACTGCTTTCCACAGTCCCTCTGTGTTTCTATTTAAACACTTCTCCTAGCATGTAGGCTAACCTCATGCTAGGATGACTCTTTGCCTCAAAGGAAGGATATAAAGTTTTTAGGTGTGGAGAGAGGAAGAGAAAGACAGGAATCCACATTCACTAAGTATCTACTATGCTATGCTCCAGGCTTTATTTTACATCATAATTTAAAACTCTCCTAAATACCCAGCAGGTAGATATTAACTCAAGTTTGAAGATGAGGAAACTAAGGTTTAGAAGATTTTTAGAAATTTAGCCAAATTCATTAGCTACTAAGAAGTGAAACTAGGATTCAAATGCAGGTCTCTTTGGGTTCAGATCTGTTATTTACGTACTGCAGATACCTTCTATCAAGGCTTTGGACGTATACAACTTCAGGTTTGGAAGGGATCTTCAAGTTATTTAACCTAGCATCTATAAAAAACAAGACAATATAACAACAGTGACAATAATAACAAAACTAAGCAAAATAAAACATACAAAACAGGTCTCTTCATAATGTTTAACATTAGTTGGCTTTCTTTTTTGGGGGGGGGGGTGGGCCTAAAGAATTATAAATTTATTAAGTCTTCTGGAAAACCAGATGGCTGAGTCCAAATATGGTGCCAGCCTACCATTAGGTTTTCATTCCAACCTTTGGAGACATGAATAATAAGTCTATTATTGCCTCGTTCATATGCTTACTTTGAATTTCTTATATCTAAGTCTTCTCTCAACACCCCCAGTTCATTCATCTCTCTTGTGACTGAAAAGAATTCTTTCATCATCTTAATTGTTTTCCTCAGATTACCTGCTAGTGATAAAAAAAAAAATTTGGGCCTAGAACAGAATAAAGAAAGAAGTCCTGGGTAGAGCAAAGTGGAATAAGGCCAATCTACTCCTTGGTCTGAAACATTTCCGATGACATCAAGATTTTTGGAGACATACCCTATGACTGAAAGCTTAGCGAGAGCTCAAGTGTTTAAATAAATGAGAAATAATTGTGCTGTCATAGCTTAGGAGACTTAATTAATCACCTGAGACATTCTTCCCTGAACTTGGATATTATCTTAAGGTCATTCTCAACAGTGACCCAGGTAGAGGAAGCTGTATTAACATGCTGAAGTAGGCCCCTGAGTTGAAACCTACTGCCATTGAGGATTAAAACAGAAGTGTAGGCACCTTGATTCTGTTCTGATTGGTTTGTGTGGACCTTTTAGATCACCTGCTTACTGAACAGTGCCTTAGACTTCTGACTACCTAGTCTGCTGGTTTTCATGTCCTTTTAGTGCCTGGCTTTCCCTTCTGTAACAGTATTCATCTAACTGCTCGCTATTTTCTGGCCTTCACCATTTCAGTATAATCTGGTAGGTTTTGAACTCGATCCTCTGTTTTGAGCACCGGTTTCCAGAGTGTAACTCACTCCAGGGCCTATCCTTTCTCCACATTATCCCCCAGTCTTCTCTCAGTGACAGTTCCTGGATATGTGATCAGTGACTTGTTAAGTTTATATCAAAACATGCCAATATGGTACCTAACAGAATTATGACCATAATTATCTCATATCATTGTCAATATTCTCTCCTTGGCCACCACAAGTTCCAGAGACTCATTTTATAGCTCTGCAGTTTGTTTTGTGTCCCCTTATGTCCTAGAATTGTTTGGTTTGTTATAACTGCTACTATACTGAGTCATAAAAACACAGGGTTAGAAATGATAGCAAGAGCTCATTTACTTGTTCTTTACTGATAAAAAAAGAAGTGTATTTAACTTTGTAAAAGAAAACATACTAAACTTCTAAAATGTAGTGGGAAAAATACACATTTCATTCTTTTAAAAAAAAGAAAAGGACAGGTCTGTGCAACACATAATAGATGTGAAAGAAGTTAAAAGGGCATATATACACAGATAAAATATTTTTATGATGAGATATTATATTGCTTCACACAACACAGAGTGTTACTTACAGGATACAACAAAGATATTTGTAAAGAAGATGATGAAAAGATTAAAGAAGAGCCAAGACACTTATGAAACTCAAAATAGTATGACTTAGTTCTACTAGGTTCTCTGTACAAGTCCACACAAACATAGAGGTCCACAGAGTACAACCAAAAAGAAATTCAAGAGTATTTTATGCTACTCAAAATTTAGGAGTTATGCCCGACTGGCATGGCTCAGTGGTTGAGCAACAATCTATGAACCAGGAGGTCACAGTTTGATTCCTCAGTCAGGGCACATGCCCGGGTTGCAGGCTTGTTCCTCAGGAGGCAGCCGATCAATAATTCTCTCTCATCATTGATGTTTATATCTCTCTTTCTCTCTCCCTTCCTCTCTGAAATCACTAAAAATGTATTTTTAACAAATTGAGGAATTAACATTCCACAGAATGGACAACTGAGATTCCGTTGCTCCTTCTGTGAAATGAGTATAAGACCATCACAAGGCTCTTGTGAGGTTTGGAATAAATGAATATACAAAGAACTATAAAGAAATATACAAATATTCTTATTATTAACTGAAAAGTACCTATGTTGGGGAAACGCTTAATGGCCTTTTGACTTCTAGAAGGCATAAGCCAAGGGCCACCTCTCTCATTACGAAGGATAATGTAAAACTTTTACTTTCTCTGTCTGATTGAGCAATTCCCAGACATATTTGATTGAAAGCAATCTATAACTGATCCTAATGTTAAGTGTGTATGGTAGCATAACACATTAATCTAAAAGCGTTTTAAACATTTTGGTAGAAAGAAGTTATATAATAGGTTTGGTTCTGTCTTATTTAAAGTATATATAAAGTCAACATTTGCAAAGAGTATTTTCAGCAACAGTTTTCTCCCTTACTTTCCTCAGACCTGAATACATATGCCCTTGGATGAAAAAAAAAAAAGCATTCTGAAACACTATAGGGAAAATATGACTTATACTATATGTGCTTTGGGTTTCACTATAATAACTGTCTTCCTTTAAAATACTCATTTATTTTCAATTAGAAATAAATTTTAATTTGAAGAGTACCATTATGTTGAGAAATGTATGAATCTGAAAAATAATTATATCCTCATTAAAACAAAATTAACTTACTCACTTAGTGGAGGTTTGTTTTTTTCCTAATCATACTGACTATAAAATTTCACTACATAGGTATATAAGAAAAACATGCAAAAAGGTATTCTTAAGAAAATCTCAGAACTGTTAAGTATGAACCAAAAAGAATGACACACAGATGGAAAAATGTAATTTGTTTGAACCGTTTATGAAGTACATTGCCTAAGGACACTTGTGATGCTGAAATGTTCTTGAAACTTTCCGAGAAATCACAAAGAACATGTCAGTTAGAGCCCTGGAACATAAACATACCGTAAAAGAATGATAATTACACTGTGACTTCACTTTTAAGAAACCTGGCTAACTGCAGGGTTTACTTTCTTTTTGTTAAGGGACACACACTACAGTAAGAGGCAAGTCATCTGGGATAATGGAAGTTAGTCCAACATTCAGGCAAGTGTGGGGTCGTGCCCATTCTAGGCATTTAGCAAGCAGTGCTTGGTTATTATGCCTGTGTGGACCCTGAGAGATGTTACTGGCGGGAGTACTGAACGAAAGGGTAGAAGAGTCCCAGGACTTAGAAACATCTTATTTATTTTTAAAAATATATTTTTATTGATTTCAGAAAGAAAGGGAGAGGGAGAGAGAGAAATATCACTGATGAGAATCATTGATCACCTGCCTCTTGCACACCTCTTAATGGGGATTGAGCCCACAACCTGGGAAAGTGCCCGGACGGGGAATCAAACCGGGACTTCCTGGTTCATAGGTCGACGTTCAACCACTGGGCCACACCAGCTGGGCTAGAAACGTCTTATGTTTCACAAATATATATTATTCCTTAGAGGCCTGATACCAATAGAGGTTACTATGGCTATAACTACCATGTCCAGGGTTTTAGGAACAGCTAGCTGTATTCTAGGAAAACTTTTCTGATATGACTTCCCATTACTGCTTTCAGATAGTTCTCTAAAATTGTTCTTTGGTGTAGAAGAGCTTCTGTACTTTGTCAGTTAAAATATCAGTTATCAGAGTGAATTTTAATTTTTGAGGGGAAGTGATAAGGATATATTGAAGGCTAGTTTCTAAAGCTTTGTTTGACTATTCTACTTGACAGTTTCTAGTACACTTATTATTGAAGACAGGAAAGGACCATAATTAGTTTAACAAGCATTCTTGGACAATTTTCCTCAAAACTTTGATCCTATCGTCTCTTGCCATTAGAAACACAGCCACTGGATGGGACTCCCTAAATTTTTACCATCAAATCACAAACTTACTTGTACCTTACCTTAATCTTTATTTCTCCTTTTCAAAATGGAAAAGGTGTCCCTCGTATCTAAAGTTAAATCCCATTGTTTTGCTCTGGATTTTTTCCTTTCCCCACATTTTTGCTCAACTGACTATTCTCTCTCTTTTGTACTTCCAATGTCTCTCTCTCTCTGTTTGGCTTCTTCCTATCAGCATTTCAACTGGATACTCTCCAACTTTGAGAGAAAAAAAAGTTTTGGTCTAATGCAACCTCCCTGATCATCCTATATTCTCTTATTCAAATACCTTACAGGCTATCTATTTTTCCTATGACTTCTTTTCAATTTCTATTTATTCATCAATTCATTGCAATCTGTCTTTTAGCTCCACTGAAACTGCTTCAGCATCTTGTTAAGCCCAAATAGCACTTTCTTTTTCATCTTTGACCTTTAACTCTGTCCCTTCTGAGTGAGTCTTCCTGGGTTTCCCTTACTCTACTCTCTTCCTGATATGCCTGCCATCAATCTGGTCCCTCTTCAATCCTTTTAACCCAATTATTTAAGTTTTATATTTTTAATATTTTATATTTTTACTCCAAAGAGGTCTTAGTGAAGACATTTAAGGATAAAGAATATTATGACCCACTTGAATAGCACAAAAAAACTTATTCTGAGGTATCTAAAGTAAAAAAGAAAAAAAAAGAGATTATAACACCTGGATAAGATATTTAGCTCTGAATTTTCTGGCAACTGAAAAAAAAGGAAATACATTAAATTACATGGTTTTCATTTTCTGACAAAAAGGAAAAAGAAAAAGGATATAACTTCATCTACACAAAAATTTTCCTGGAACTAGAGCAAGCAGTTTATCATGAGGTTTTTGTCTAAATGAGACTAAGAAGAAAGATCATAAGCTTTTGTTTCAGGTAAAAAAAAAAAAAAAAAGTGTTTCTCCTGGTTTTGACTGTAAGTATGGTGGTTGAGCCACTTACCTCTTCCAAGCTTCAGTTTCATCAGTAAAAGTGGAGATGATATTTATCTCAGTGGGCTGTGTTAAAGACTAAATTATGTAACATAAATAGAAGTGCTTAGTAGACTGACTTAGTTTCACAAAACAAAGAGAGATGACACCAGATCTTGCTTTGAACTTTTAAAGGCAGAGGGCATGACATAAACTTGTACCTTAATGGGAGGAATGTTGTCAGGAGAGATACTTTGCCTCCTTGCCCTCACTCTGCTTTATGAAAGTTTCACTGAATTCAGGGACAGAACTTATAAAATGGAGAGATGTAAACAGGTAAGAGATCTCAAATCAATTCATGATCACATCTTTTAGTTAGTATTTGCTGTGCAGATCCTTTAAACTAATATATTTACCTATTCCAGTTGAGCTTTGTCATCTGAAAAGACAATCTAAAAAATGCTATTTTTCTCCATTCTCTTCCTATTTTATTTTATTATTTTTTAATCCTCACCCGAGGGTATTTTTCCATTGATTTTTAGAGAGAGTGGAAGAGAGTGGGAAAGACAAAGCGAAATATCGATGTGAGAAAAACACATCGATTGGTTGCCTCCTACATGAGCCCCCACTGGGGCCTAGGGTAGGGAGGAGCCTACAACTGAGGTACATGCCCTTGACTGGAATCGAACCAAGGACCTGTCAGTCTGTAGGTTGATGGTCTATCTACTGAGCCAAACTGGCTGGGACCATGCTCTCCCTATTTTAATATATTTTATTATTAACAGATTCGTGCACCAGTGGGGTCCCTCGGCCTGGCCTGTGCCCTCTCGCAATCTGGGACCCCTCAGGAGATGTCAGACTGCTGGTTTTGACCCGATCCCCACAGGCCAGGCCAAGAGACCCCACCAGTGCATGACTCTGTGCACCAGGCCTTTATTATACATATAAGATCTTTGGTTAATCTCTTCCCACCCTTCTCCCCCCACTTCCCTCTGAGATTCATTAGTCTGTACCATGTTTCCATGCCTGTGCATTGAGCATCTGTTCCCTGGTGGTCAGTGCATAGCTACTGGTCGAATGGTTGCTTAGGCTTTTATATATATAGATACATTTTCTCTAAGGAAAAGTTGAGAGGAAAAATCACCTGATATGCTACTCATAATTCCAAATACCCACAACCATTTTTTGAATGAATAAATGCTAAATAATGTGTAGAATAGGAGGCTGATAAT
>PVJC01026693.1:0-23842 GCA_004026665.1 Murina feae
GCCTAATCACCCCCCAACTATATCCCTTGCTGGTCTGGTTGTCCCCTTGCCAGCCTGGTCACCCCTCTCAGCACCCCCTCCCACCAGCCTGGTCACCCCATGCAACCTGCTGTTCAGCTGTTTGGTCATCCCTCACTAACCCCACCCCCTCACCCCCCACTGGCCTGGTCTCCCCATGTAGCCTGCTTGTCCAGTCATTTGGTCATCTCTCACTAACCCTCCTGCAGACCTGGTCGTAGGCAGCCATCTTGTAAGGATGTGAGGGTTAATTTGCATATTACCTCTTTATTTTATAAGATAATGAACTCTCAGAAGGAGCAACTAAAAAAAAAAAAAATCCCATTTACCATTGCACTAAAAAAATTGAGATTCTTAGGAATAAATTTAACCAAGGAGGTAAAAAAACCTATATTCAGAAAACTGCATGATGTTGAAAAGAGAGATAAAGGAAGATATAAACAACTGGAAGAATATACCATGCTCATGAATTGTATAATCAATATCATTAAAATGTCCATGCTGATAAGTGGGACCTATAACCTGATAGAGTACTTGAATTAATCTTAAAAGTAAGTAATCATATTATTTTAAATCTTAGAACACATATACTTATGTGAATAAGGGATTAATTTTTTCTAGTTTCCTTTTCAAGATGAAGTGATTAGGAAGGTGACTCAACTGTGAATCCAGCAAGCAGAACCAATAAGCATGGTCACACAGATTAACCAGGAATCAAAACATTATTCCATCAACATCATCCCATGGTCTGATGACTAGAGGACAATCTGTTCCTGGCTTCAACCTATCCCCTTCCCTTATAAAATCCTGTCCCCTGTAGCTTGCTGGAAGGCAGAATTTGATGCTGGTAAGCACCCTGTCTTCTTGATTGGCTGGCCTTCTCGATAAACCCTAATATGACTCAACCCTGCCTTTGTTATTGGACAAGCAACAGGCAGCCCAACCCCAACTGGGGTTTTCCAGTAATAATACCACCCAAAGCAATCAAGAGATTCAATGCAATCCTTATTAAAATACCAATGGCATATTTCATAGATCTATAACAAACACTCCAAATATTTATATGGAACTAAAAAAGACTCCAAATAGCCATAGAAACCATGAGAAAGAAAAGCAAAGTTGGAGAAATTACAATACCAGATATCAAGTTATACTGTCAACATCTGTTTATTAAAAGGAAAAAGTTGAAATATTTATTTTAACAGTTACTGGGGGCTGTTGGCTTATAACTTTAGGGATATGAATGTTTATTATCAGTTAATAGAACTTATTAACATTTTTATTTAAATAATCACTGAAAGCTAATTTTTCTCACCAACCTTAAGACAATTAACCCACTATCTATGATTTCACTAATATAATTCTAAATTACTTAATCAAAATAAAAGACTTAAAAGATACTATTAAAATTTAAAATATATGTGCAGTAGATTGGCTTCCAAAATGATGATGTGAGAAGTGTGGACCCTGTCTCCAGTGATACAACCATCCATCACCTACAAATATAATCTCTAGAAACCATCTTAAGAGACACAACAAATAGAAAATATGCCCTACCCACTTTGGCTCATTGGATAGAGCATTGGCCTGTGGACTGAGGTGTGCCGGGTTCAATTCCAGTCAAGGGCACATGCCCAGGTTGCAGGCTCCTTCCTCAATAGGGGGCATGCAGGAGGCAGCTGATCAATGATTGTCTGTCATCATTGATGTTTCTATCTCTCCTCCCTCTCCTTTCCTCTTTGAAATCAATAAAGATATATTTAAAAATAAAAGAATTGAATTATACAAAGCATACTCTCTGACTACAATGGAATGAAGTTAGGACTAATAACAGAAGGAAATTTGAAAAATATACAAATATATAAAAGTTAAATAATATACCATGAAATAACCAATGGATCAAAAAAGAGATCATGAGAAAATTAAAAATTATTTTCAGATGAATAAAAATAAAAACACAAAGTGCTAAAACTTTTGATGCAGCTAAAGCAATATTTAAGAACTTTAGAGCTATAGATGCCTAAATTAAAAGCAAGATTTCAAATAACTTAGCAATCCATTTTTAAAAACTGGTAAAAAGGAGAGCAAACTAAACTTAAAGCAAAATGAGAGAAGAAAGTAACAAAGATAATAGTAAATAATGAATAAATTAAGTAATGAATACTAGAGTTGAAATAGAGAATAAAAAACTACAGAAAACCAACAAGAGCAACGGTTAGTTCTTTAAAAAGTTCAATAGACTTTTTTCTATTAGAAGGGCCATCAAAAATGGAGAAGCCTCAAATTATAAAATCAGGAAGAAAGATAGGCATTACTACCAACCTTACAAAAGCAAAGATTATAAAGAACTAGAGGCCCAGTGCACAAAAATTTGTGCACTCAGGGGCATCCCTCAGCCCAGCCCAGCCTGTGCCATCTCACAGTCTGGGACCCCTTGGAGGATGTCCACCTGCTGGCTTAAGCCTGCTCCCTGGGGGATCAATCCTAAGCTGGAAGTCAGACATCCCTCTGGCAGCCAGGAGGCGAGAGAGTCTCCTGCCACCACCACTGTGCTGGCAGCTGTCAGCCTGGCTTGTGTCTGAACAGAGCTGCCCTGTGGGAGTACACTGACCATTGGGGGGCAGCTCCTGCATTAACTGTCTGACCCCTGGTGGTCAGTGTGTGTCATAGTAACCAGTCATTCCCAGTGGTTTTGCTGTTAGGGACAATTTGCATATTACCCTTTTATTTTATAGGATAGAGGCCTGGTGCACAGGTGGGGGCAGGCTGGTTTGCCCTGAAGTGTGTCCCAGATCAGGGTGGGGGTCTCACTGGGTTGCCTGGCCAGCCTGGGTGATGGTCTGAGGACCATTTTCAGACTGGCCACACCCCTTTCAGGGTGGGAGTCCCTGCTGGAGTACCTGGCCAACCTGGGTGAGGGGCTGATGGCTGTTTGTGGGTTGGCCACAATCCCTTCAGGGTGGGGGTCCCCAATGGAGTGCTTGACCAGCCTAGGGTAGGGGCTGAGGGCCATTTTCAGGCTGGCCACATCCCCTTCAGAGTGGGGGTCCTGGCCAGTCTGGCTGAGGGACCCTTACCACATGAGGGTGTGGTCATCCTGGGTAAGGGTCTGATGGTTATTTGCAGGCTAGCCACAGCTTCCAGATACCCAAGCTCCCAGCGAGGCTGGCTGGAGGCAGATATCTTGGATTTATTTATCTTCTGTAATTGAAACTTTGTTGCCTTGAATGGAGGCCACAGCTGGAGGGCAGGCAGGAAGCTTGGCTTCTTCCATCACTGCGACAGCTAAGCCTCCTGCTTGCTCCAGCTCTGTGTCTGCCAGCTGCCATCTTAGTTGGGTTAATTTGCATATAGGAGCTCTGATTGGCTGGTAGGTGTGGCTTGGAGTATAGCAGAGTGACACCAATTTGTATGTTTCTTTTTTATTAGATTAGATTAATTTGAACCAATGTATGGCAATCAATTCCTAGAAAATACAAAGTACCAAAATTAGCTCCAGAAGAAATAGTAATCTGAATAGATTGATAAAAACTAAAGAGATAGATGGAATTAGTCATTTTAGATTTACCTACAGTATGGCTTAGTGGTTGAGCATCCACCCATGAATGACCTCCACAAAGAGGTCACCAGTTCATGTTCCTGGGTTGCAGGCTTGATCCCCAGTTGGGGACATGCAGGAGGCAGTCTATCAATGTTTCTATCTCCCTTCCTCTCTCTCTCTGATATCAATGAAAACATATTTTAAAGTTACTTACAAAGATGACTTCACTGGTAAATTTGATCAGGTGTTTAAAGAAGAATGAACACAAATTCTTCCAAAAATAGAAGAGAAAGAAATACTTTCCAACTCATTCTATGAGGCCAAGATTACTGTGATACTAAATCCAAAGACGTCACAAGGAAAGAAACTACAGGCCAATATCTCTTATGAATATAGATGCAAAACCCTCAACAAAATACTAGCAAATTGGATTCAGAAATATATAAAAAGACTTATATATCATAATCAAATGAGATTTATCCAAGGAATTCAAGGGTTTTTTACATATAAAAAGTAATAAATGTAATATACCATATCTATAATAATAAAAGTGTAATATGCTAATTAGACCAGATAGCCGAATGACCTTCCCAGCATCATTCTGTAGTCCTTCCAGACAAAGCCCCAGAGGTGGGGGCTGAGTCAGAGGTGGTTAGTGGTGATCAGGCAGGCAGGCAACTAGTTAGAGGGGCGATCAGGTAGGCAGGCATGTGGTTAGGGGTGATGAGGCAGGCAGGCAGGCAGGCCAACAGTTAGGAACCAGTGGTCCCAAATTGTGAGAGGGTGCAGGCCAGGCTGAGGGATCTGCCTCTTCCCCCCTTTCCCCCCTGTGCATGAATTTTGTGCACTGGGCCTCTAGTAAATAGAATAAAGAACAAAACCGTATGGTTTTTTCAATAGAACAAATGCATTTGACAAAATCCAACACCCTTTCATGATAAAACAAACAGATATGAAAACAAAATACTTGTCAAACTATAAATAGAAAGGAATTTCCTCAACCTGATAAAGGACATTGATAAAATCTCATAGCTAATGTGAGTCTTTTTTTTTTAATTGTTGACAGTATTATAAATGTCCCTCAATTTGCCTCCCTTTCTTCCCCTTCTCCCAGGTCCTTCTCCACTCCAGACCTTCACCTCACTATTGTCTGTGGACATTGGTTATGCATATATGCTTCATCTCTTTTGATCTCCCTAAACTTCCCCTCTGAGATATGTCAGTCTATTCCACTGGACCTATTTTGTTCATCAGTTTATTATGTACATTAGATTCTACTTATAAGTGAGATTATGTGATATTTCTATTTGTCTGACTAGTTTATTTCTCTCAGCATAATATTCTCCAGTCTAGCCACACTGTCCCAAAGGGTAAAAGATCCTTCTTTTTTATAGTTACACTAGAAGCCCATTGCAGGAAGATTCCTGCAAGAATAGGGCTTCCTGAGCTGGAGCAAAGCGGAGAAGGGAGCTGCCTCACTTCCTCCCATCTCTACTGCCTAAGCTCCCTCCCTTCTCTGCCAATTTTCTCCCTCCCATCTCCACAGTCTCTGCTGCCTCGCTCCCTCCTGTCTCTCCCACTTTGCTCCATCCCTTCTCTGCCGCTTTACTCCCTTCTGCAGCACTTGGCTTCCTTCTAGGCTGTCTTCAGTCTTCACTCCCACCTGTGTATGCAAATTAACCACCATCTTGGCTGGGTTAATTTGCATACAGTCACTCTGATTGGCTGGTGGGCATGGCTTTGACTGGTGGACATGGCTTTGACTGGTGGGCATGGCTTAGGTGTCTCGGAGTGAGGGTCAATTTGCATATTACTCTTTTATTAGATTAGATAACATTCCTTGGGGTATTGACTCATTTTTTATTCACTTATTTACTGATGGATACTTGGGCTGTTTTCAAGTCTTTGCTATTATAAATAATGCTACTATGAACATAGGGGTGCATATATTCTTTCTGATAGGTGTTTTGGGCTTAGGATATATTCCTAAAAGTAGAATTTCTAGGTCAAATAGTAGTTCCAGTTTTAGTTGTTTGAAAGAAATAAGACAAGGAGGTCTGTTCTGGCCAAAACAGGCCACGCATCTGCACACCAGGGCACCATTGCTCATGCCACTCTTCCCACACAGAATACCCTGTTTGGCTTCTGAGATCTGTTCTCTCTTTATAATTTTTTCTGGTTTCTTGTCTCAAATGGACTTTTTCCCTCCAAACTTTTGGCACATAGTGAAAGTACCAATTAGTTATGTGTTCCTTGTGATATCATTTGACTTGCTGTCTGGAATCATAAATTAATTCTTTTATTGTCAATATAGTTTCAGGATGTATGTCCTACCTATCTATTTAGATTACAAATTCCTTGAGAACATGGCTTTTTTTTTTTCAATATGCCTAACAGATGCTCTAGAGCACTATCATAGAAAAAGACATTTTCAAGTAAGTATTTTCTGAGTAAAATTACTCTCAGAGCCACCTATTCAAGGGAAAGAACAAGGATTTAGAATTGGGAGAATTCTGCTATTGCTCTGGCTCTTTTGCCATAACACAAAAGCATAATGTGTAAAGTTACTAACCTCCCCCAAATTTAGGAATGTTTTCTAAAAACATCCAGGGTGTTGGAAACATATTCACTCCTCTCTTAGAAAGAGAGGTCGAATGGTGAGAACTCCATGTGGAGGAGTCATAAGGCAGTGTATATTCTGATTCTCTGATGCAAAGGGAGGACAAGATCTATGACTTAGCATAAAATTACGCATTTGTAAAAATAGCCTTGATCTTCCACCACAAGCCTGCATAGTTTGTGGAGCCTCTGTTCTTATAAAATCATTTATCTGGTGCGCACAACAGAGATATCCATGAGAACCATTCAAGAACCTCTGGTTTTTTTGTGTAGCACCTATTCATGCAACACATAGATGCCCCAGCAAAGGTAATAATAAGCTGTTTTTTCAGCTGCTGGTGGAGTCATCCATGAGCACTTTTAAACAGCTGCTGAAGAAAATCATGATCACCGTGTGTGTCTTCTCATGTGTGAAACTAATTTTTTAAAAAAAGACATCTAAAGAAATTTGGTGAAATTTAGTACTCACATATCAAATTAGTCCTTTGTAGAAAAAATAATGTTCAAATGCAGATAAAAGTTACATGGTTTGAAAATAGGAGGGGAAAAGAATCTATCAACCCTGAGAGAGAAGCAGAGTGTTCCTCAGAAATCCCAGGAAGCCATGGCTGAGAGGAGAGGGCCCCAGGACTGCCTGCAGGTGCAGTGCAGTACACTGAGCCAACATGAAATGCAGTGTTTTTTAAGGGAACTTCCAACCCTTAAAAAACTAAGAATGGTGGCCAGGCTCATCTGCTGATTGTGGGACAAGAGCTTAAATAAGGAAAGGCTTTCCTGGAGAGACAGACGGGCTCTCCCTGATGAGTGAGCAAAGAGGAGAGTGAGTTTTTCAGTGTGAAGAGATTTAAGTCCATTTCTCTGCAGATACCACATGTTGACTAACACAATTTCTGTTATCAATTTACTTTGTTCACCTTCCCTATAAATGCTAAATGAACTAAACACCCTTGCACTGTCCTGGCCAGTGAAATATAAAGGTTACTCTTCTGGAATCTAGAAGGATTTTCTTTCTTAATAAAAGAACCAGCCATCACTAGTGCCACCCTGTTTATCCTTCCTGCATTGAAAGGGGGTGTTACTGTAAGGAAAACGGTCCAGAGAAGTGCACAGAAGGCAACTCGGACTCACTGAGAGACTGAAGCAACCCCAGTAACCACCTACTTCTAGACTTTGCATTATGAAACAAGAATAGATGTCTTTTTTATCAACCCACCGTTGGTAAGGACTTCTATTTCTTGTAGCTAATGGCATTTATAACTAATTTTACTGCTATAGCAGGATGGGGGAAAGACAGTGCTCACAATTTTGACAAGAGACTCTGGGACTTCCTACAAAAGGATGTGGAAAGGCATTCTGGAATTCATGTCAGTGTTTTATTGTCCATACATACTATTCTATTAAGCACCACATTAGATGAAACTCAGACTACAGCTACACACCAACTTGTTTGTGACTATGCACAGTCCTGAAATAGAGCAGCCCAGTTACCCATTCTAATGAATGCTCAGAGTGTTAGGGTACATGTACAACAACTGCTAATTCTCTCTGTTTGTATTTGAGATTCTCAGCTTGTAGTTTAAAGCCTCTGATAATGGTTTAAAATTATTTTCAGGATGGTCACCAAGCTGAAAAAAGTTTGAGACTATACCAGAAAGCAGTAACTGTCCTATTCTAAACCCTGACAGCATGGATGTCAAAGTGTGGTTCCCAGGTCAGCAGCATCGAAGTCATCTGAGAGCTTGTTAGAAAAGCCACTATGGAAAAGCGTATGGAGGTTCCTCAAAAAATTAAAAATGTACCTACCTATCACTCAGCGATTCCACTTTGGGGATTTATTCAAAGGAACCTGGAACATTAATTTGAAAGAATATATGAACCTCTATGTATATTCCAGTGTTATTTACAATAAACAAGATATGGAAACAGCCCAAGTACCCATCAATTGACTAGTGGATAAAAAAGCTTTGGTGCATATAAGCAATGGAATAGTAATCAGCCATAAAAAAAGAAGGAAGTCTTAACTATTTTGCAACAGCATGGATGGGCCTAGAGGGTGTTATGCTCAGGGAAATAAGTCCACTTATATGTGGAATCTAAATAACAAAATAAATGAATAAACAGAATTGAAACATTCATCAACACAGAGAACAAACTGGTGGATGCCAGAGGGGAGGGCAGTAAGGGGACTGGGTAAAAGAGGTAAAGGGATTAAAAAACACAAGGTTACAAAATAGCCACAGGGATGTAAATAAAGCTTAGGGAATCCTATATAATAAAAGACTAATATGCAAATTGTCCTCTCAGGAATTCAACCAACTAAGAGTTTGACTGCTGATGTGTACTGACCACCAGGGGTGGCATGGAACAAAAGGCTGCCAGCTGCCAGCTGCCAGCTGCCAGCCCGGGGAAGGAAGGCCCTGATCAACCCTGATCACTAGCCAAACCTAGGGCCTCTACCCCTGCACGAATTTCATGCACCACGCCTCTAGTATAGTCAATAAGATTGTGATAACTATGTAAGATGGCAGTTGATGTACTGAAAATATTGAAGATACACTATGTAAAAGTATAATTGTACTACCATTAGACTGTACACCTGAAACTGTTACCAAATAAAATGGAAAGAAATGCAAATGGTAAGGTCCCTGCAGACAACCTGGATCACACTAAAAGTTTAAGAGTATCAGCCCTACGTAAGGGCATGCTGGGTGATGGGCTCTCTCTCTTCTTACTCACATTTTTTAATTTTCCTCCCAGTTTCTTCTAATCTCCATGTTTTTCCTTCTCTTCTGTTAAAGTTAAAAATCTTCAGATGATATCCAAATCCATCATTTGGTAACATTAATTACCAAGGTGATCACTGGTATCACACTAAGGCTCACAGGAGCTTTTCCACTTATAGATAAAAAATATATAACCCAAAAGTCCATCTTCCAACTACAAATTGTTAAACCCAAGTGGGAAGCAGAATGAAAAATCCCCCTTCATGTCTGTCCCCTACCCCAATAAAGACATGAATCTCTTTCTTCATGTAATTCATCTTAAATCTCAGGCCTTTCCTCTCATTTACCATTCGTTTCCCATCTTAGTCTACACAGGCTGCTATAGCAAAAATATAATACACTGGGCAGCTTAAATAACAAACATTTATTTCTTACAGTTACGGAAGCTGTAGTCAGCTTGGAGAAGTCCAAGGTCAAGGTGCCAGCAGATTCAGTGTCTGGTGCAGGCCGGCCTTCTGGTCATAAATGTCCATCTTCTCACTGTCCTCATATGACAGAAGAGGCAAGCGAGGTCTCTGGAGTCTCTCTTATAGGGTCACTAAAGCATTCATGAGGACAGAGCCCTCATGACCTAATCACCTCTCAAAGGCCCCATTTCCTAATACTATTTCTTTGTAGATTAGGATTTTAACATATGAATTTGGGGGACATACTTCTCCCCTTGCTCCTCACCTCATAGTCCATCAGGCTCTCATTTAATCTTCTTACCATCAGCCTTGCCTCATTTCAATCTACTATCCTTGCTTCTGCCTATACCTCACACTATCTATTTTCATTTCTTTCTGCTAGGAGAGTTAAGGTTGAGCTTCAATGAGCTGTAGGTATATATCTTAGCAATTCAGTCTAATTATCTTGTGCTAAAGACAAAGTATTATTGTTAAATTTGCTTTTAATTGGCTGTCACTGCAGTGATAGAATGTCCTGTTTGAAGAAGTGAGCTCAGCAGTGAACCACCTCCCCCACCCCTAGTTCTCTTCTTTTACAAACTCTAATTTATGTAAATGTTCACTAACTTGTGTTTATATGCTCCCCACTGTGCATGCCCTAGCAGATTTTTCATGTATTTTCTTTATCTCTTAAAAATTTTTGAAAATGTGATTTGGTTATTTGTTCATTAGAATGTCACTTCACTTAACCTAAAGACTCAAAAGGACATGAAGGACACACCAAAGCCATGAGACCCCTCCATCTGGCTGTATAGTAAGTAGAGTTCTCCCTAGTTACAATCAAGTGCCCTCATTTAAGCACTTGGAAAAAAATTTTTAAAGTGCTGTCAGATAGACATCTCCACAGGTGGCAGCTGTTTGAAGGAACATCAAAGGCTATAATGGAAGTAATGCCTTCATGTGTCTGTATGTACTCTTTTATGAAGGCTACACTCTGCTAACCTTTATAGTCTCCTTTTATCTTTGGTCCTGATATTTCTCTACTTCTATTTTATCATGCTCTTTGAAGCCACCACAAATCCTCCTTGGAAAAACACACACAAAATCAATGATTTATTCTTAGAAACTATTGCAATTGTATATCTTTTACTTTTAGGAATAATTAAATAAGAATCATGTAATTTATATAGTTATTTTACCTTTTCTAAGCATTTCATTAATATTTCTTGAAGAATCCTTACAGTAGATTGAGGTGTAAGAATTCTTTTCTTTTCATGTATGAGGAATTAAAATCTAGACACATGACTCTCCCAAGGTTATACATTTAGTTATTAACAATAACAAACAAAAACAACAGCACCAGTATCGTATTACATTTGTCCATTGCTAACCAGAACTTCAACTCAGGTCTCCTGACTCCAATTCTCACACTATTTTTTAAAAATATAATCTACTTCTCAAATCTCCTCTGGAGACAGTAACTGTTACTGGATTACCAGAAGAAGAAATAATTAAAACCTGAGCCTATGACACACATAATTTGACACTAGCATATGACAGAATATTCACTTAGTTGCTCAATTCTATGTCAAGGAAGTATGGACAAGAAGGAAGTAGGACAAAATAATGAAATATCGGTGGTCTGGCATCCACCTGATGATAAACCCAAGATTAATTACTACTCTCATCATGTGCTGGAAATGCCCTTACTCCCATTTAAATTGATTTCTCTATCTTCCACTAACATATGAACTTGTACTAGGTCATTAAGCTCTGTGAACCGTGATTGTGTTGTCTATAAAATGTTGTCAGACCAGATAATCTCTAAGGTCCCTGTATTCTAAAAGTATCTGCTTCTATGAATGAGGGGTGGACAGGTTATTTCAACAGTTCTTGAAAAGTAACAATTTAGGAAGCAATGTTCAGTGATCATCAGGCTGGGTTTAACCAACCATAGCTCTATGTTTACAACATTGGATGTGCACAGCAGAATCAGACATTCTGATCCATGGACCACACTTTGAGAAACACATCCTCTCCTTTAAATGCTGATCTTGAGTGAGGTGATTCACCTGAGTGATACCTGCTTCCAGTGGGTGTAGCTGGAGCATTAGTCATCTTAGTTCTAGATAAAAATATTAATGGCTTTATTAAGACCTTTCAATATTTTTGTGTTCCAATGAAGTATACAAATTTTTTGTTTTTAACAAGGACTTTATTGGAAAATATACTGAATAATAACCATTTGAAAAGAATAAATGAACTACTAAAAGAGTAGAAAGAGAGAGATTAGAACATTTCATAATGTAAATGCCATGCTGCAGGTGCTCATTCAGGACCATTGGCCCCCGAATGTGTGTGCCTTGTCACTCTCTCCAGTTATGCGAGTTCTTCCCCTTTTCTGGTTTACTCCTTCAAAGATTATCTCAGAGTGGAGGTGTTTTGAATGCAGACAATAGCCGCTTTTTAGTTCCCAGAGCTCTCGAGCACTGAACAGTTAGGTTTGTCTACCTCAAACACCTGGAACACTGGTGGTGGACGGAGGAGAAGGTTGGTGACCAGGTGGCTTCTCAGAGTGCCAGCCAGAGTAGACCTTCCCACGTGAATCATTGTTCAATAATCATTACTTTGGCTCGATTCCCATTTGCTCCCTTTCCTCCTCCCATGGCTTTCTTTGATCTTTATGGGCACCTAGAGTGCCCCAAAGTACGAATCTCACGATCATGTCCCCTATGTGATATATCAAGACTGATTCTAGTAGTTTTTAGACAATAGGCAAGTTCAGTTAAAACCAAAAAGTGCAATCTATTTTTGATATGAAGAGATAATGTCTGGAAGCCTGGGGATAACAGTTAAGCCCACTGGAAATCAATAAAAAGCCCTTTAAAGGCCACCATTCTCTTTCATGACATTTTTCTTAATGCTGGATGTCCCATACCACCAGGCAATCAGATAACAGGATTGATTTTTATATAACTGCTTCAGAAACAGGCAACCATTACAAGGAAGGTGAAAGAGCTAAGGAGAAAAGCAAAAGTGAACTTGGATGCCTTCTCCCTAGCAAAACCTCGCGATTAATTTTCAGGAAATAACTTCCTCGTGTGTAGCATTAGGGAACAGGGTTTTTCGGCCACCACATGTGAGTGCTGGACACCCAACTCGGACATCCCATGAACCTTCCCGATTTCAAACGCTTCCACTAATTTGCACTAACGGGTGCCCTCACTTAACCTCTCTGTGAGTATAAAATGAAGAGAAAGATAAGTCAGCATCATGCTCCAGGCATATCTACCAGTGATTTAATATAATAAAGTAGTTAAGTGCTTCCATAATTATAGACATTTTTTAAATGAAAGTTATTAACCACAAGGGAATTTATAAAATCATCCCCTTCTCCCCCCCAAAAAAAGCACAAATAAACAAAAACACAAATTTTAATCCTATGCAGGGATAGTCATAGCAAAGCATTCTCCCCTGTCAAGCAGAACAGAGGAAGGGCAAGCTGCTACCTTCCACCTGACAGACTCACCCTACATCAATTCTATTGACGCGAACCCAGGCAATGCGCTTCCACAACTGGCCATCAATTTTTATAACAGGATTTCTTTTCTGTTTCTACTCTGTTTCTACCTCTGAAGGGGATTCCTTTGACCTTCAACTCCATCTCCCAGATCACATCTTTATCAAGCTGGCCCTGACTTCTGACAACTGACACCATTTGGTCTTAAACCTTTCTCTCATGAATAAGCAAAGTCCATTGTATTCTGACTTCCATACCCATAGATTTTGATGAAAACATTAATTTGGACAAACATAGAAGTGGCAGAAACATTTTTAGGAAGGCAGGAGTCTGTAAGAGTGAGCAACTGACGGCAACATACCAAACAACTCAAACTTATGTAAGTAATTCTAAGAATAAAACCCGGTAACTACGTATAATTCATGTTCTTCCAAAAAGTTGTGGAAAGTGTCTCAAAATAAGAGACAGTGAAAAATAAATACTTGGCCCAGCCAGCGTGGCTCAGTGGTTGAGCATTGATTATGAACCGGGAAGTCATGGTTTGATTCCCCATCATGGCACAGGCCTAGGTTGCAGGTTCTATCCCCAGTGTGTGGCATGCAGGAAGCAGCAGATCAATGATTCTCTCTCATCACTAATGTTTCTATCTCTCTCTCCCTCTCATTTCTTCTCTGAAATCAATAAAAATATATTCTAAAAAATAAAGAAAAATAAACATTTGGGTGATGATTAAGCATTACTACTTCTCCAGGTGGTGCCTGGATTTCAACTTTACATTCTAGTCACATAAAATCTTCCTCTTTTTTCTTTATTGATTAAGGTATTACATATGTGTCCTTATCTCCGCTTTGCCCCCCACCCCCACACCCATGTCCTCATCCCCCTGTTGCCTATGTCTATCGCTTATGCTTATATGTATGCATACAAGTCCTTTGGTTGATCTCCCCCCTTTACCCCCACCCTCCCCTACCTTCCCTCTGAGGTTTGAGCATCTGATTGATGCTTCTCTGTCTCTACATCTGTTTTTGTGCATTGGTTTATGTTGTTCATTATAATCCACGAATGAGTGCGAGCATGTGATATTTATCTTTCTCCGACTGGCTTGTTTCACTTAGGATAATGCTCCAGTTCCATCCATGCTGTTGCAAGTGGTAAGAATTATTTCCTTTTTACTGCAGCATAGTATTCCAATGTGTAGATGTACCACAATTTTTTAATCTACTCATCTGCTGATGGGCACTTAGGCTGTTTTCAATTCTTAGCTATTATAAATTGAGCTGCTATGAACATACGGGTGTATATGTCCTTTCTGATTGGTGTTTCTAGTTTCTTGGGATATATTCCTAGGAGTGGGATCACTGGATCAAGGAAGCTTCTTTTTTATTTATTTTTTATTTTTTAAATTTATCTTTATTGTTGAAAGTATCATAGATGCCCCCTTTTCCCCTCACTAACTCCTTCTACCCCATCCCTGTTCCCCTATACCTTCATCACACTATTGTCTGTGTCCTTAGGTTATGTATATATGCATATAAGTTCTTTGGGTGTGAATGTGTAGGTGGATGGGAGAGATTTAACTACTTAAAGATGAAAACTGCTTGAACTATATGTGAGTTCTGCATTTTTTTTTTCAGGAGAATATGTAGACATTCTTCAACTTTCAAAAAAACTGGCACTTCTTTCCCTGTCTGCCTTTTCTTTTCTCTTCCCCTCACTGCTGTAGTTCTCTCAGGCAGATTTCTGGAGTTGCCTGACTCCAATTGCTGCTGGTAGGGGAGAATGGTCAACTGTTTTGTGCTCTTGTATTGAAAACTGAGGAAAAGGATTTAAGAAGTTTTAAGAGCTCTATATATCAATTAAAAATGTTTGCCCTGACTGGTTTGGCTCAGTGGATAGAGCGTTGGCCTGCGGACTCAAGGGTCCCCGGTTCGGTTCTGGTCAGGAGCATGTACCTTGTTTGCGGGCACATACCTAGTGGGGAGTGTGCAGGAGGCAGCTGATTGATGTTTCTCTCTCATTGATGTTTCTGGCTCTCTGTCCCTCTCCTTTCCTCTGTGTAAAAAAATCAATAAAATATATTTTAAAAAATGTTCACTTTCACCCTAACTGGTTTAGCTCAGTGGATAGAGTGTTGGCCTGTGGACTGAAGGGTCCCAGTTTCGACTCTGGTCAAGAGCATGTACATTGGTCGTGGGCACATTCCCAGTAGAGGGTATGCAGTAAGCAGCTGATTGATGTTTCTAACTCTCTATCCTTTTCCCTTTCTCTCTGTAAAAAATCAATAAAATACAGATTTTTAAAAAATGTTCACTTTTAATTAAACTAAAAACTTTAATAATAAGAGATATCTAGTGTTTTCTTACCTAGAAGCCCAGAGGTTCTAAGTGGCCTTAAGGTTGGGCCAAAGCCCCAGTAATTCATCAAGGATCCAGCTTTCTCTTTAGAGTCAGCTAATACTTTGAGGTGCTTGTCTCAAAATAACTCCTCATCACTATATCCTACAACTGTCTTGGGCCAAATTTGTGTAAAGTGACTCTCTCTTAACAGGGTAACCTTTTCTCTAGTCCATACACTAAGGGGGAAAAGGGTGATCATTGATTTCTTATTCTTAAGGCCCTTGAGACTCATATGTAAAGAGCAGTGAGCTTTCAATAATTTATAGTATTCCAAGAAAGTGAGTTACTATCTAAAAGTAATGATGAAGACCTTAGCCGGTTTTTCTCAGTGGATAGAACATTGGCCCACAGACTGAAGGGTACCAGGTGTGATTCCAGTCAAGGGCATATACCTTGGTTGCAGGTTCCCTGACCTTGGTCATGGTGCATGCAAGAGGCAACCAATCAATGTGTCTCTCTCACATTAATGTGTCTCTCTGTCTCTCCCTTTCCCTTGCACTCTCTCTAAAAATCAATGGAAAAATATCCCCAGGTGAGGATTAACAACAACAACAAAACAGTAATAATGAAGAAGGAATAGAGTAAAAATAAGAGGTTAATTTAGGCTCAATTGGATTAACTCAAATATCCCACCTGGCTCTAGCTTTCTATTAAGTGTAACAGGGAAAAAAGTGTATTGATGGGCATTACCATGTAATATTTTAATAGAGACAGAAAGAAGGAGCTAGTGTAACAATATAAATTACTCTAGTACAAGACATAAGGAGAGAGGTGCCGATGGACTGCTAAGGACAGCCAGGGTGAGCAGAGCTGATTGGGGAAACTAGGAGGGCTTCTGCAGGAGGTGGCATCTGGGATGGACTTCACAGTGTTGGTAGAATAGACATGTGAGCTGAAGCAGGAGGGGCATTATGGAGACCCTTGGAGGTCAAACTATGGACATTATATTTAGGAAACTAACAAAAGCATTATATTTAGGAAGCAAACAAAAGCATTAAAATTCGCTAATGATAAGAGACATGATGTAATTTCTACCAAAAAGCAATTAATGCAAAATGGACTAAAGGAACCTAAGTTCTAGAAGTCTTGCTAGGAGGACATTGCAGCAATCTAGAGAGTAGAGCAAGGACCAGAGCTGATATTATAACAGCGAGACATGAGGATACAGACTCTTCAGGCCATAGCAGCTGCAGGAGGGTGCAGAAGAGAAAGGGGGAAGTCAGTGGCTGTGACCTTGGTGATGATGGTTGAGCCAGCAGTGCCATCAGCAGGAACAGTAAATCAGGAGAAACATTTTCGGGAGGAGGAGAAAAAATATTTGAACATGTTGACTTTTAATGTGTTTTGTGGCATATGAATAAATAAATCAGGCAGGTTTGGAAATGGGAGCCTGGAGTTTGGGAGAAAGGTAGTCAGGGGTGGGGTGGTGCATGTATATGCAGAGTGTGGTTGAAACCTAGTGAATGGATGAAGTAACCAAGGAAAAATTCAAAAGAAAAAAGAGAAGGGAAGGGAAGACAAGGGAAGGAAAGTATGGGAAGAGGGCACAGCATAGAGACCTAGAGAGGGCCCCTTATTTAGAAGGAAGATTATAGCCTCCATAAATACTTATCACACTGTATGCAAGTACTTGAGGGAAGATTGTGTCCTGTCCACTGTTGTCATTTCCAGTGTGTCCCACAGTGCAGACATTTAATAAACTTCATTGGATAAATAGATGAAGCTATAATGAAAAAAAAAATTAAGAGAAAAGAGATTCAAAAGAAACTGAGTAATGCAATGACTGTGTGAGCAAGTAAGAAAGAATTTGAAAGATAAAGTTTTCCATGGTATTATTTTACAGTTAATAAATACACAGTTAATAAAAATGAAAAGGTAAGTTTGATGGAAAACTATTTTAAAAAACAAAAGGGAAAAAATGGGTTTGATGAAAAAATAATTTTGGAATATACTAAGTCGGCAAAGTAAACAGATTTCTTTTAAATTTCGCAAAACGTCTCAGTGTCTTTAACATCAAAAGGTGGAGGTTTTGATTCCAGGTCAGGACACATACCAAAATTGGGAGTTCAATCCCCAGTTGGGGCACTTGTAGGAGACAATCAATGTTTCTCTCTCAATGTTTCTCTCTCTCTCTCTGTCTCTCTCTCCCTCAAAAAAAAAAATATTTTAAAAATAAGTAAATAGCCCTAACCGGTTTGGCTCAGTGGATAGAATGTCGGCCTGTGGACTGAAGGGTCCCAGGTTTGATTCCGGTCAAGGGCATGTACCTTGGTTGCGGGCACATCCCCAGTAGGAAGCGTGCAGGAGGCAGCTGATCGATGTTTCTCTCTCATCGATGTTTCTAACTCTCTACCCCTCTCCCTTCCTCTCTGTAAAAAAAAAAATCAATAACATTTATTTAAAAAATAAGTAAATCAATAAGTAAATAAATAAATAAAAATAAAACGCCTGTATGTATTAGGGATATAGTCAATGATATTGTAATAATTATACATGGTGTCAGGTGGATGTAAGACTTACTTTCTAAATTATATAAATGTCTAACTGCTATACTGTACACCTGAAACTAATATATGAGCATCAATTATAATTGTTAAAAAACTAATATGAGCATCAATTATAATTGTTAAAAATGTAATAAAATTTTACAAAATGCCTATACATAAATTAGAGAGGAGTTAATAAATTAGGCTACATCCTTACATCTAAACACTAGGTTGGCAGACAATAAGAATGTACTGACTTAGACAGATGTCCAAAATACTTTATAAAGTGACTATGTCAATTTATAGACTAACATATATAGTATAAACCCATGTGGAAAAGTGTGTGTGTGTGTGTGTGTGTGCGAAAAATATCTAATGGTTGCACATCAAAGTAAATACTTATAGGTTGAATGTTTGAAAAAAACTCAGGCTGGTAGGGAAAATGAAATTTTTATTTTTATTTACTACCGTTCTGTTTGGATATTTCACAGTGAGCACATAGGATATGTGTAACTTTAACAGTTTGTTCCTACTGTCTTCAAACCTCCCTATTCCCCCAGAGCATGACTTTATCTCTCAGTTCTCAGGAATGAGGCTGGGAATCTTCAACTATACAGACAGGCCCTCCTAGATCTGAGGGTCTCATGAATGGTAGAGTCCACTTAGATTAGTTGACAGTTCACTATAAACTTTAGAAAAGTCAGTCACCCTTTCTGGGTCTCTGATCTTTAGTAGATTATCTAAAAAGTTCATCTGGTTCTAAATTTAATTTCAATCCTAAAGGACTATGCTTAGATGATATCAAAGAATTAATTTCAGAGGGAAAACAAGTTTTGTTTTCTAACAAATAATGTAAGATGGATTCCTGGGACATTATGTTGGTAAGTGAAACCTCATCATGCATGACTAAAAAACAGTAAAAATACATATTTGGAAATTAGTTTCCTAAAAATACAATTTTGCCTGAATTTTTCTTTTATTATTATTTCTGCACTGACCTTGTAATTTCTCTCATTTTTATTTTATTTATTTTCAAAGAGGAATACATCATCTTAAATTCACTTTTTAGAAAGTCCCATCAAAATATGTGGTTATAGCTAGAGTGCAAATATTTCTTACAACCACTAGGGGTCAGACTACTACATTAATACAAACCAATCGCAACTTGAAAGAGGTTTTAAAGGGTGGAAGGCTATACCAATTTATTTTCTTTCATGAGAATAAAAGACTGTCCATTTAAATTAAACATTGTACAAATAAGATAATTAGGAAAAATGCATTTGACAAGAGAGACTCAGAGAGTTGAGGCTATTACATATAATAAATATATAATTAAAAAGTTTCATCCTTAATTAAAATTTTAATTATTCATTTGCTCATTCTGATTGGCAAGATATTACTCCAATATTAGTGGGTTCAGAATGCGGAATTAATTACTGAATTTGTAAAATGCTAACAGAGCAGAAAAACTAAAATAATGAATCTGACAGCAAATAAGAAATCCTCATTTTTAAAGAATGGACTGCATGAGTAGCTGAGGATTGAGATAGATGTCAGCAACATTTTTTTAATGGATTTCAGTCATGTAAAAATAGGTGTGAATCATCATACAGCAATGAAAGTGGTCAGGGATATGGTCTGAAGGTAGCCCATATGGACAGATGTCCCAGTTCTGATACAAACTGGCTCTGTGGCCTTGAACAAGCAGCTATCTTCTCTTGGTCTCACTTAACACATGTTCAGAATGAAGAACTAAGATTATGTGATTTATAAAATTAAAATCAAACAGATTTATTTAGAATTATGTTTATCTATGTAGAAGATAAGAACATAGGGAAAAATCATGCCAACGTTTTAAAAAGGAGAGTGTTAATTTTCAAGATACATTATTATAAACTTTCATCATTAAAAAATTGAAAATACTGAGATCATAGCTCATATCCACTGTCAGACAGAGTTAAAGTAATAATAAAAAGTAAAACTTCAGATTATTTACAATTTTATTGATGTTTAATGAGAGATTATTAAAAAATAAATGCTCTAAGAGTATATGTGAACATATATGCAGATCCTTCTCTAGCATGATTAATGAGAAATTAAAGAGTGGTTACCTGTTGGAGTGGGGTATAAGTGGATGGATATGAGTAGATGGTTATAAGAATATAAGGTACATGTCTTTATATATTGTTTTGATACTTTTACCCATGTGAATGTATTACCTATTTACATTTTTAAAAATTAACTTAAGAATTGTATAAAGGGACAAAACTGTGTGTCAATACAAAAACAAATACAGCTGAAAGTGAAATTTCCTATGATTAAAAAGAGGGTTAGGAATGACATAGGGCTATCTGTTGCTAATATAAGTTGGTAATAAAGGAGTGATATTGCATTTAAAAGAGTTACATCAAATTGCCTCAATCACATTCACCATGTCAAAACTGCTGTCACCAAAGGTTCTATCTGGCAATCTTATCTGCGGGCCTGAAACCCCACTGAACTATTTGTCCCTCTTCATTTTTCCCAAGACCAACACTAAATCAGGATAAGTATCAGTACATTCCCCTTCTTCCGAGACAGAGAGAGAGAGAGAGAGAGAGAGAGAGAGAGAGAGAGAGAGAGAGAGAGCGTTATGCACAAACACACAAACATGTTTCTGAGAAAAGTCTTAATGAATATCCTAACATATAAAAACCCAGGGGCTGTAACAACCACTGAAGGCTCAACCAAACACTGGAAGTCAATGAAAGGGCTGCAGATAAGGCCAAAGAGAGGCCTGGGGAGGGAGAGGCAGAGTCTGATCTCCAGCCTCTATGGCAGCTGTTGATCAGTCATTGCCTCCCTTTCTCTGGGCTTCGCCAACAGCCTTGCCTCTGTTTCTCTCCAGGCCTCTGCAGGGACTGATGATCAACCCCACTTCTCTGATCAGGCCTGGAGATAGGCCCAGAGATGCTGACTGGCATAGAAACTGACCAGTCAGAACCAAATCTGGTGAACTGTGAGGAGCCAATGGTTGCTTAGGAGGCAGAGCTTTTGGCGTTGACTGGCATAGAAACTGACCAATCAGAACCAAATCTGGGTGAACTGTGAAGAGCCCATGGCTGCCTAGGAGGCAGAGCTTTTGACACTGACTGGCATATATTCCAACCAATCAGAACCAATTTGGCTGGCAGGGGAGGGTAGTTGGGGGAGAGATCAGGCCTGCAGGGGAGGGCAGTTGGAAGTGATCAGGCATGCAGAGGCAGTTAGGGGCAATCAGGCCAGCATCATAGATACTGTAGGTCATCCAGTTGTCCAGTTGTAACAGTTGCTTAGGCTTTTATATATATAAATATTATAAACAATTATATGTAAACAAACTGGACAATCTAGAAGAAATGGATAAATTCCTAAAAACACATGATCTTCTAAGATTGAATTAAGAAAAAAAATTAAAAATCTAAACATACCTATTTCAACCAACAAAACCAAAGTAGTAATAAAAAAAAAAACTCCCAATAAACAAAGTCCTAGACCAGATGGCTTCACATATGAGTTTTACCAAACATTCATAGAAGTAATACCTATCTTTCTCAAACTATTCCCAAAATTTTAAGAGGAGAAAAGATTGCCAGGCTCATTTTAAGAGGCCTGCATTATCCTGATTTCAAAAACCAGACAAATACACTACAAAGAAAGAAAAATATAGTCTAGCATCCCTGAACATAGATGCAAAAATCCTCAACAAAATATTAACAAATCTAATTCAGCAATATATTAAAGAGATCAAATACCATAAGCAAATGAGATTTATTCTTGAGATGCAAGGATGGTTCACTAACTGCAAATCAATTAACATGATATAACACATAAACAAAATGAAAAATAAAAAACATGTAATTATACCAGTAGATGCCACAAAAGCATTTGACAAAATCTAGCACCCATTTATGATAAAAACTAGCAAAAAAGTGGGAATAGAGGACTCATATCTCAATATAATAAAGATCATTATATGACAAACTCACAGCTAACATCATACTTAATGGGGGAGGGAGAATAAAAAGTGTTTACTTAAGATTATTAACAAGAAAGCGATGTTCACTTTCACCACTCTTACTCAATATAGTACTAGAAGTTCTAACCATAACAATCAAACCAAAAAAATAAATTAATTAAATGCATTCAAATTGGAAAGGAAGAATTAAAACTGTCATTACTTGCAGATGACATGGTGGTATATAAGGAGAACACTAAAAATACAACAAAAAATACTAGAACTGATAAATGAATTCAGTAAAGTAGCAGGATACGAAATAAATATTCAGAAATCAGTTGCCATAATAATAAGTTTTGAGAAAAAGAAACTAGGAAAATAATTCCATTTATAATTGCATCAAAAAATTATAAAATACATAGGAATAAATATAACACCTGTACTTAGAAAATTATGAGGCATTACAGGAAAAAAATGAAAAATATATAAATAAATGGAAGAATATACCTGTTCATGGGTAGGAAGAATTAATATCACTAAAATGTCCATAATGCCAAAAGTAATCTATAAATTAAATGCAATTCTAATCAAAATGCAAATAGTATCTTTCACAGAACTAAAACAATAATCCAAAAATTTATATGGAACCACAAAAGACCTCAAATAGCCACAGCAATCTTGAGATTGTTACAAAACTATAGTAATCAGAAAAGTATGGTACTGGCATCAAAACAGACACATAGATCAATGGAATGGTATAGAGAGCCCCAAAATACCAGAAATAAACCCACACCTTATTAATATTTAACAAAGAAGGAAAGAACATACAATGGGGTAAACAAAATAAATAAAAACTAGACCACCTTCTTAAATGCAAGACTCAAAATCATAAAACTTCTATGAGAACATAGGCAGTAAAATATTTGACATCACTCCCGGCAATATTTTTTGACATATCTCCTTGGGCAAGAAAAACAAAAGAAAGAATAAACAAATGGGACTGCATCAAACTAAAAACTTTTTTCAAAACAAAAAGACAACCTACTAAAATGGAAAATGTATTTGCCAATGATATATCTGATAAGGGATCAATACCCAACATTTATAAAGAGCTCATACTATTCAATACCAAAAAAGCAAACAATCTAATTTTAATGGGCAGAGAACCTGAATAGACACTTCTCCAAAGAGGACATATATATGGCCAATAGACAAATGAAAAGATGCTCAATGTCACTTATTATCAGGGAAATGCAAATTGAAACCACAATGAGATGTCTCACAGTTGTTATAATGGCTAGCATCAGTACGTCAACAAACAAGAGTTGGTGAGGATGTGGAGAAAAGGGAACCCTTGTGCACTGTTGGTGGGAATGCAGATTGGTGCAGCCACTATGGAAAACAGTATGGAGGCTCCTCAAAAATTAAAATGGAACTGTCTTAAGACCCATCAATTCCACTTTTGGGATATGTCCAAAGAAACCTGAAACACTAAGTGAAAAGAATATATGGGAGTGACAGTGGCCAGGGAGAGGTCAATGGGGAACAAAGGAGACTCATGTAATACTTTAAGAATTAAAGAATCCTATATAATAATCTAAAATAATAAAAGCAAAATAGTAAAATTAACCATTTCTCCGAGACAGGGTAAGCCACGCCCACCAGCCAATCAGAGTGGCTGTATGCAAATTAGCCCAGCCAACATGGAGGCCGCCACTCACGGACCTGAGTAAACGGCAGTTTCCATTGCGGCAGGAGCGAAAGTGAAGCTGCGCCCACTCCACTTAAACTGGCTCTAGCAAAACACAGGTTTGAAACAATATAACAATCATAGAATCCTCCGGAGCTGAAGGAAAGAGCAGCTGGGGTCTCACCACTAAGTAACATTGTGTCATTATAAACGCTGCGAGGTGAAGCAGAGAGGAGGGTTCCTTAGTAGTTAGTAGGCCGCCTTAAAGGAACAGTGTATCAATTATAGAAGATAAACCCCAGGCCTTAAGGAACAGCATCAATTATAGGAGATAAACCCCAGAAACCTGCGTCCAGCCAGCCTTGCTGGGACATTGGGTCAATGGGAGCTGTGGGCAGCCTTAAAGCCCCTCACCCAGCCTGGTCAG